>CM053267.1:74608122-74720059 GCA_028583415.1 Protea cynaroides
GGGTATCAATTTTCAAACCAGATTATATCCATTGTGTAAGACCCGCACTCCATGAACCCGATCTAAACTTCTATTTCATGTCATAACAGGTCTTCCAATCATAACTGGACCAAACGGGATGAGCAGATGACAATCAGGTACGAAAATGCACCGAAACAAAGAAATAATTTTATACCGATCTCATGATACCGGTCTACATATTGGTCGACCGCTATGTTTGCGTGGGCAGACTAGTTAGATTTGAAAACAGATCTCTGTGGGTCCCGCTTATCAAATCTCAGTCCTAGAAACTTTCTTAATGTAGGAAAACCTTCCTAAACTCCATCATAGCCTATATAAGGATCTCTAAACCTCCTTAAACCTCTTTGATCAATTCTCACAAACCTTAGAGAGGAGAAGGAGATCTGAAGAGGAGAAGGAGCTGAGAAAGGTTGAAGAGGAGTTTTCGTTGGACGAAGAACACCATAGTTCATGAACCACGGTAAGTGTCTATACTTTTCTCTAGGTTAAGATTGTGAATGATTGATCAATACCATGCAAGGCGTATTGATTTAAAACCCTAAATTTCCGTTAAACCCCTAATTCAGTTGATAAACCCTAGATTTGAATGCTAAACGAAGGTTTCTTAGAATGTAAGACTTGAATGGAAAATAAAACAATCTTAAAACATTGCTAAGGCCTAGTATGCATAGGTAGAACCCTAGGAGTCATAATAGGTAACCGACGGAAGACGAACACCAAGTTGGTGGTCTTCCGGAGGCATACCGATCGACCATACCAGTCGCACCACATGCGACTGGTACATCGACCGGTACCTCTCGGGAACTGGTCAAGGTGGACTGGTCGACCATACCAGTGGCACCATCCCTATAGTGCCACGACTGGTACCTGCGACCGGTATGCATTGTATAGGGTGTTTTTGACCCAGTTGGTTTCTGACCAACTTATACCCTAAGGAACTAATTCTAACTAAACCCTAACATCGTGTAGGACCCAATGATAATGAGATTTGACTCTGTGACGCAGAACAAGCTAACAATCAAGCGTCAGGTAAGGGAATCAGACCCAAACCCTAATTAACTAATAATAGTAAAACGTTGTTAATAACTATTGTTTCTATGGAGTGTTGCTTGTGCATATTCATGTCATCTTTACTTTCAGCTATTATATCTGTTCATGCATACTCGTTATGGTAGGATTGTGTGTTAGGCATGTGATTATTTTCATTGGTGTGTGGAATGGGAAGGGCTTGGGGTCTTGAATCATTCCTCACACTAGCACATTTTTGTATCATTACTATCTTAGCATGCTTGGTGCTGGTAGGGTATCAGGGGGAGGACGTGGCACTGTGGTCTCCGGCCTGGCCACCTAACTCGAGCCCTATCTCTATGCTGTAGGGAGCTGTGCTGGGAAAGGGCCTACTGTGATGACATATAGGATTGGTTAGTGACGAACCCACTTGCAAGCCCTCTCCAATAGGGGTGTAGGTATTGGTATGGTAGAGGGTATCAGGGGGAGGACGTGGGATGGAGGCACAGCCTGCCCACCAGACTCTAGTTCTATCTCTATACCGGAGTGAGTGATGTGGGGTGACAGCAGTGTGTAATCCATTGGGCGTGCTCACACTTTAGTACATGGAGGTGCAGTGGCCTCCAAACCTTACCATAGCACAATACAAGTATACTAGATCAAATGTGAATGTTACTCATGCATATTGCTTAGTGCATTTGTGAGCTCACCCTTGTATATATACATGTTTTTAGATGTTGATGCAAGATATACTGTGGAGGACTTCGTTCCTGCTCCAGTGTATGGAGGTGTTGCTACTTTGGAAGTGCAAGCAGGGGAGGACAAGCATGATGTTTCAAGTGAGTGCCCTTACTGCATGTACCTCTAGAATGATTTTAATTTATTTTAGTCTATTTCAGTTGGATTTATAAATGATGTAATAAGTATTCTTTACGTTTTGGTTTATTGAATAATTGGGATAATTTATTTTAAGTATCAATAGAATACTCAGTTCATTTATATTAAAAACTTCCGCTGATCTATTTATATTCTGATTATGGTCATGTGCAATGGTTTGTGTGAGTGGATACGGTCTTATCGAGAATCTAGTGTGAACTGTTGGTTTGGTGGCGGTTCACTCACACTTCTGGTTCAGCCAGAATTGGGGTGTGACACATTGTCTGAACTACGCGGGATATGATTCCTAGGAAAAACCCTAAAATACAGACAGTTTGGGATGGGATGATTCCCAAATATGGTCCCAAAGCTCAGTCCACATGGACTATCCATAGATCCACTAGGATATCCATCTTAAATCCATAGAATCATCTTTAGTCCACAATGGACTATCCATTTCAAACCCACATGGGTCAATCCAATCTTCCACTGGATTTTCATCTAATGATCGAACTACACGGGGTCTGATTCCCTGGGGAAAATCCTAAGATACATAGGTAATTTGGAAAGATTCCCAAATACAATCCCGAAGCTCAGTCCACATGGACTATCCATAGGATATCCATATTATATCCACACTAGAATTACTCTTAGTCCAAAATGGACTATCCATTCAAACCTACATGGGTTAATCCAATTTTAGACAGAATTCTCATCCGACGGTCAAACTACGTAGATTCTGATTCCTAGGGCAAACCCTAGGATACATAGATAATTTGAAAAGATTTCCAAATTTGGATCCACGGTCCACATGGACTATCCACATCAGATCCACTAGAGTCACCTGCATTAAATCCACTAGGATTATTTAGGGTCCATCTGGACCACCTACATCTCAGTCCACATGGACTATCTACATTAAAACTTCTAGGGTTATTCATAACTCAGTCCATATGGACTATCCAATTACCAAATCTACTAGGATTATCTAAATCTCGACACATCAGAGTTATCCAACAATCAAGCATAAACTTCAACTTAAACAATGAACCTAATCATGTTCAAGCATAAACCATAATCATAAACTTTAATTCAACACCTGAACTATGTTGGTGAACCTAATTTTTGGATCATATTCAGAATATGTAGGCAGTCTGGTAGATTCTAGATTCGGTTCAATGATATCAAACCACTTGGTTTAGTCTGATTCAATAGAGTTTAGAGAAGGAAAGGCATAAGAGATTGATTTCTGATCGAATGGTTTGGGTGTCTAACCCCTTCCCATAACCGTAACATGATGCTTACCCTGATATCTGATAGACCAAAAAGCCGATCTAAAGGTCATGAGTCAGTATAAGTCTTATCCTATGGTGAGACTATATTTTGAAGTCCTAGACTTTAATCTAGGTGGTGACTCCTAAATTCTTGAGGGCAAATTTCCTCTCATGTCCTCACATATGTCTGTTTCCCTCACTAAATTATGGTATGCTTACCCTATATTCTATTGTGATTTTTAGTTGTTTCTGCAGGGGGATTGACTCTTGTCATGCTCATGGCCAACCGGTGGTGTAGAGTTGAGTCTGTTGATTTTCTTATACAATTTGTGTATAATATTAAAAGGTGGGTTATGTATTGGTATATTTATGTTTTGGGTACATTTGATGTAAAAGCATAACCAATAGTCTGATTCATATTATAACGTCTAAATGACATCACACTTATGATTGGATACATACTAGAGTCTTCCACCATTAATTTTTCTTATTTATCTGATTTGGTAATATTTTTTTTATGGTTGAGTTGGTGGTTTGGATGCACACTACTTATGTGGGATCCTGGGTGAGCTAAGGTCGCTAGTGGGCGATCCCCATCACACATCTGATCATTCTAGAATGAGGTGTGACAGCATTGGTATCAAAGCCATTAGCTCTGTGCACCTAGCCAAACCACAACCAGACATATGAGATTACAAGTCAAGTGTGATGTAACTAGGAGTACTTAAAAATCTTATAAAAACCAATGTGATAATGTAGTATAAAAAACCTGTTGATTGTCAAACCAAATTAGCAGGAATTAATGAAGACAGGTACACACCTATCTAAGGAACCAATCTTTATTGATATAGAAGTTGGTATAAAATTTGGATTTGATCTAGACAATGGATTCATACCCTATTGATGCGTGTTGAGCGTAACCAAAAATAAATTACTCTACCTATAATGAATAGTAATGATAAGTAAAGGTCGATCCACAAAGACTAGTTAATCAAATTGTCTATTTACCAAGAAAAAAGGGGGTTTTCTTCTGTAATTTAATTGACAAGAAAATTAAGTAACAAAAATTCAATGGAAGATGATGTCGATTCAAGGAAATTTACTCACGACTGCAAATTGATCACTGACCTCATATATATTATTCTCTATTCAAATATTTAACCAAGGATTATCAAAAAGCCTAACAATCCTTACCTTCCCTAATTTCATTAATTTGAGCCCAGCACACAATTTAATTCTTATCAATAAATCAATTGGTATTAAGCAATCCTCATGAATTTACTGATAGTATTACACTCTCGGAGGGAGTTAAAGATGAACAACAATCTAACAAGCGTCAGATTATTTAATTCATTCTATTTTTCTTTTAAGCAAGTAACAAAAACTTGGATCATATTTGTTCTGCTCAATTGCTATTTTTCCTGAACACCATAACAATTACGGATTATGGATTCAAGTTAGCAATAAACCACATAACTCAATCAATTAATAGGCCTCTTAATAAAATGAATCATACAGTCATTAACTTGAAAAAACCAAAAAAAAAACACAGATATTTGAATAGAAGAATAACTAAAATTAAGAACAAAGTCTCACAATTTTACTAACCGGATTAAATTCCCCTTGAATCGACTAAAGAACTTAGCTAGACATGATAGAAAAGAAAGACAAAAGAAATAAAACTATTTTCTCAATAATTCTTGGATGCTCCATTACGTAGCCTTTACATTGCTTAAATATCCAGATTAGAGAAGACTAAAACTGGTATATCTAGAATTGACAACCTTATTACATGAAAATAAAGATTAAACAAAATCATCTTGCCTATATTAGATAGAAAATCATTCTATTATTAACCAAATGCCACCCTAGACCTGTCAATCTTTGTAATACTTCATAGAGGTATATATATTCTCCTCAAGATTTATGACAATCAATCAAATCATTCTAATAGTAAACCTTCTATGTGTGGTAATCTTCCTTTTCTGGTTTGAATTCAAATCAGCTTTTCAGATCAGATTTTTGGATCACGTTTGATTTCTAGAATTCTTTCCACATTAAAAACCTGCATGAAATTCAGAAGATCATTATTGAAAATATCAGAATTTTTTTATTTTAAACATAAATTACCAATACTTTCCACCAATGTCTTATATATAAGGAATCATCACAAATGAGTACCATAAGACATATAATATGTTGCATAGACTAAATATAAGGGAAATAAATATATAAAATTATGAATCCATCACCTATCAACAAAAGAAGATAGTAAATTGAAAATACATAAGTAGAATAATACACCTAATGAGGACAAAATTGCCTTCCTATTACTTTGAATAGTTCAATACAGGGCTTGGCATGACCCATATATCAGATTCCTACCCCAAAACACAAAAGAAAGGAAGGCATAAGAAGGTAAGTATGTATACATAGTGAAATAACTAGGTCTGTGCTAAGGCATTGTTTTGACTCTCTGTGCAAGCCCGAGTTAGACGTAGAGAACATTGGATGACTAGCAAAGCCTCCCTAGCCAAGGATTCCATGGCATTATTTGAGTTTCGACGCGAAAGCACACCAGCTTGGGTCAGATGACTGTTCAAGGTAGCTTGCTCTTGTTCCATACTATCTTTCCACCGAATGAGATCAGTGTGAGCCTCCTGCCATTGGTAGGTAAAGGACTGGAGATAGCCTAAGACCTGAGCAGGTTTGGCTTCCTCAATAACTGGAGGAGTTTTAGCATCAGCAGGCATTAAGGGAACCTCATTAGGTTCGGTGGGTCTTCATCAGGAATCACAACGAGTGGTGCTTCCTTCACTGAAGTGTTTGCACGGCAATGATGCCGCCACATAATCCTCATAGGCTGCAGATGTCCCTCCACAGTAGTTTTAGATGAGGAAACGAGTACTCTTTTTGCTGCCATGTTACCTAAAGATAACAAAGAATACAAGGTTAGGACGAAATACCAAAATATGCAAAGATGAGAACGATCAACAATGAAGATTTCCTTTGAGTCCACTATTCGCCAAGGAGCAAAATGTTTTCATTTTGTCCTACTACTTTTCCATAGCTATATGGGACCCTCCTCACAAGTATTCCACACAATGTCTCAACCATTGTGAAAAGCCCTGGAATATGGAATTAGAGACTTTTGCATATCATAGGTTGGTGGTACATAGCAAATGGCAATGGATGAATAACCATTCATTTCACATGGAAGTTCATGGAAAACACATGGGGAATTTAAAAGTACCTAAAAGACAGTGTAGGGTGACACTACAAGATTTTCTTGGGTTGGGTTATTTTTCCAACGAACATCCAAGTACACCTTACCCTAAGATTTTGGGGAAAAAATCGCATGGAATGAGCATGGAAAGGAGTGAGCTAATGGATGGATTGAACCAATCAATCAGGTGAACCATCAAACAAATTGTTCGTTGTGTGAACAATTCGTAAGAGGAGAAATTCCACCATCAAAGAGTTATGGAAAACATTAGTTAGGGTTTGAAAGAGAGGAAAGAGATAGAGGGGTGGAAGAAAGGCTTACCAAACTTTGATGAGAGAGAGAGAGGCTGATGATCTCTAGGTCGAAAGTGGGGACAAGAACCAGTCCTGCAAGTGATTCGCCCTTGCAGAAGAGCAATCGAAAGGGTTTCCTTTGTGTTATCGTACAGACCAAATGTGAAAGAGTTTTGAAAATGAAGGATTTCCAAAGTGCCTCGTGACTTATATAAAAATCGCATTCACTAGAAGAAGTATTAGAACAAGATTTTGTTTCGACTCTGCATCCGGGTGGCCATAGAAAGATTTGACTGTGAGCAAAGTTCTTTATATGCAGATGATTCACTGACCAGAAGAAGTGTCGAAAGGGGATTCTTTCGGATCTACTTTCGAAGAATCACCGATCCTTCCGTGACACAGCGGAAGATGCCCTCGTAGTAAACCTTCTGGTTTTGCTGCTGGTGTCAACCAGATGGGACCCAGGGTGTCTCTGCCAATGAGTGGATGTGGAGCCGGAAGTAAAGTCCTTCTGAGGATATTGCTTCCGGTGAATCCGAGAATGACTACTGATGAGTAACCTAAAGTAATCAGCCAGAAGTTTAGCTTCTGGAGAACATCTTCCAGTGGGTCTCTAAAATGCAGACTTAATTTTAGTAAGGAAATACAATGGTTTCCTCATAATATCCATTTGTACCTTGCTAACGATGGTTTAAACATTGAGGCAGATATGTATGGCAAGAATTTAACGAATTCTAATTGTGAATATTGGCTAAATTTGGGCCTTAAGGTAGAATTAGACACAAATCATGGACCACATTCGTTATCAATTGGTGGGTGTTGGCCAAGCTGGAAGAAGCTGTACAACGAGATTCCACTCCGGTTTTTGGTGTTATGGAGATTCAGATTTCATGGGGGGGTATTCAACAAGATCTCCAGGAACAATAGCAGAAATTGTTTACGTAGATCAAAACCACAGTAACCACTAAGCCGGTCCCCGCAAGGAGAACCATATATATGTTTTCGTGCCTAAGCCCCTTTCTCACTTAATCCGGTGCAGGTTTCAAAGGAATGATAGCGAATGCAGTCAACACAATTACTTAACAAGGTCGTGTACAGAAAGCCCAACAATTTCCAACATGGCCACCCAATATTCCAAAAGCATGTTACAATTGTGGTTAGCTTGGACGACACATATCTAGACATTACCAGCAATCAAGGGCTTGCTTTTACTGTGATTTCGATGAAAGTGGTACTATTTTCGGAAAGGTTTTGTTCGATAATTTTTCTATCCACGTATAAGATATTCTTGGTTTTGCTGTCATGGATTCTACCTTATTTATAATCTAAAATCATGAAAAGTTCATTTTCCTAGGTGTTCAAGATAAGGAAATAAATTGTTGTTGGCAACAAATACTCTAATCCCGTATTCCGCCTACATTGGTGAATAATTGGTGAGGAATAAAAGTTGAGACAGATTTACTCCTAACCAAGAGAAATAAAAAGGGTACCGTGGGGTACCGGAGTACGAGAGTGTTTCATCCAGCTCTCGAATGGCAAAACATATTTACAAAGAAGACTACACCAGGGGATAATAAGGAAGGCAAAGCCTAAGGTTTTTGGCAGGACGACAACAGTGTACACCAGATATTAAGGGTTACCGAGAGGAGTAGTAGGGAGCAAATTGTCTAAGACTGACTATCACAGTAATTCGAATGGCATCGTAATTGAGCTTCAGTAATAGAAGACATAAACTGATACATGTAAAAGGAGACTAATAGGGATGTTATCTTGGGAACCGTATGGTACGAAGGCCAACAAATTTCTCCGAGCTATATTATTACTAGGAAGAGGCCTGAGCATGGTGCTAAGAGAAGTAATTGTCATAGAAAAGTCAAAGTGATGACTATTCCTTATTATGACTACATGGCATTAAGGATCAACTTTAACCGTTTGTTTATTTGCTCACTGTAATTTGGAGTTTGATGACAAATTGAAAATTTGAGTACCCTAGGAATTAAGACGAGAGATTAGCATGTGGTCATGTAAGAATATAGAAAGTTTTAGTCCATTATCGATGTATAAACCTCATCAATTAAATCTTGTGTGAGGGGAGTTCCCGCACCCAAACAAGAGCCAGATTATATAGTAGGATAAATCACGCAAAGCTGAAATGCACCCACAATTTACTATAGATAGTTTGGCAAGACTATATATGGACCAAATTTTTTGATAACACGGAGTTCGCGTCAGTGTAGTGTCGGACGGAAATCCGTGATTCAACGTTATGTCTAGAAGTGTTCTAGAAAGCCCTGAATTTTAACTGAGATGTTTCAACCATATAATTACCTGCTTAACAGTTGTTCCACGCCCATGTATGATCAAAATGTGTGGCCTTATATGGTTAAATGTCATAGTGCTTGTACTAACTTTTGGACATGAAAATTTTAAGTCCCTGCCCACACCGCAAGCAATGTTGCCACGTAGTCATCCATATGCCAAGCCCCCACCTTTAGGCCCTCCCATTGTGACTGAGGAGTGTGCAATGGAAGGGAGTTCCAATCCCGCCTCGCTGTCACCCCCGGCATCACCCTCATTCTCAGTCATGAGTACCCCCTCTTGTATTAGAGAACCTATCCATGCATCGGGTTAATCACCAAGGGGCCAAGCGGGTGAGCAACACCAACATCAATAGGCCAGCCAGTGGCAGCAGCAATAGTTTTTTATCAGGTTGTTGATGACCCCTTGGCCCATGCCGGTACTCATGACGACCACCGGAGCACCGTCCGTACTAAGGATTCCAAGCCAAATGGCAGCTTGTGAGATTCCTCTAACACCTTTGCCTGAGGCTGCACCACACCTTCTGGTCCCAGCTCCTTTGAGCGCAATGAAGGTCCTGCATAATTTCCAGCGTATGGAACCCCAGCAATTCACCAGGCAGGACATCGACCCCATGCAGCCCATAAGATGGATCAAAGCCAGGAAGGAGACTATAAGAAACCTCCGATTCTCCGAGGCACAGAAAATCATGTGCGCAACCTTCCAACTCGAGGGCCTCTATGTGGTGGCAAGGGATATGGCCCACTCTACTACAACGTCATAGGGTGATCATGTGGGAGGCATTCTGAGAGGCCTTCTTGGCCAACTATTTCCCCCAGGGCCTCATTCCAAGAGACAACATAGCAGGAATAATTAGGAGAATCGATGTTGCACTCTACAGACAGAAAAGCTACATGAAAATTTGTCACAAATGCCAGGAGCCTCAAGTTGGCATGTGTAGCCAGCAAGGATGCGACAAAATAGGTATGACAAATTTTGGGGATGAAATTCTTATAAGTTTGGGGGAGTAGAAAGACCCACACCTAATAACTCGTATTATTGCAGGTCTTCCCACCAAATAGACACTAGAGCCGGAAAAGCCAAGACTAAATGTTGCTTAATATATTTAGGTGAGTGTACATACTCTCTTCTTTTGTGTTTAGGGTCTATGAAATAAGAGGTGGAAGCAACCATGAACCCTGGGGTATACATCACTAAATGGAATTCCTTTTGCTGAATAAATCAGCATAAATAAGCCTAATCGGAAGTAGCACCATAAGAAGTTCTTTTGGATGAATTTCTTCTGGTTTACTCAGTTTTTAAGAGAAAAGAATGTGTAAAAAGGCATTTGGTTGCCTACAAATACTTGAAGTGAGTTCTCTCTTCTCTCTCTCCCCCCCTCCTTCATTAGCTCCTACAACCATTAAGGAGGGTGGTTGTGCTTGGAAGGAAGAGGTCTACTCACCCATTAAGTAAGTATGTTTTGTTGGTGTGTCGACATAATCTTCAATCATAGTACCTGCAACATCAGAAACTAAAAAGAATTGAGCGCGCGAGGGTCAACTCTCCAACTTGAGCTCAGTGGGTAAACAAAACAATGCAACAATACATATGCATGCAGTCAATTCATATCTTTGGTCTGGTTTATAGTTTGCAATGTGCAATAGAAAGGTTTAGGTGGTCAAAGGTTAACGTTTATTGACCCCGCCTCTATACACAGGGTGTGGAAGTCCGCCCAAAGGTTAACGTTTATTGTCGTCCCCATCCACCCTACCATAACATTGTACAACAAAGGTTAACGTTTATTGTTGTACAGTGCCATACCAACACGTAAGCCCCTGCTGGCGAGGGCTTGCAAACTGGGCTCGCAACTAACCAATCCTAATGCCAAAAAGTGTATCCAAGGTCTCACCCCAGCATCCCTCATAACATCCATAGAGATAGAGCTAAGGCCCCCCGATAGAGTATAGGACTCAAGGACCGAGACCACCTCCCCTGATACTCTACGACATAATAGTTCTGCTAAGGTAATGGCGATACGACGATGCTAATGCACAAGACCTGAGTTAGAGATAGAGCTAAAGTGCTGAGACCCGCCAAAGGCTAATGTTTATTGACGTTCTCATCACACCTCCCCTGATACTCGCTCGCATCAAGTACACTAATCACATACATACAATCACATACTTATTCTTATCATCATCATCATCATCATCATGTTATAAATAATAAAGTAAATATGCATGAACAAGTAATAGAAATATTGGATAACATGTTGTATGCACATTACAAACATATTTGCATAGAATCAAGCATGGCATTGGACTCAAGAAAAGAGAAAACAGTTTGTTATTAACCAATTAGTTTAGAGTTCCATTTCCTCACCTTAGCTTGCTAATAGATACTCTTTCAAGCTTTAGAATTACATTTATAATGTTATTATATTTCTAGAAGACCTAACAAAGTCGATAGAATTTAATTAGAATTAATTCCGAATTTAAAAACCATGTTGTTAACTGAGGGTCGGAGGTAGGGTCGGAGTCATGATCGACCATGGGTGCGACCCTCCCCAAATTTGGACTTCCAGAACCTTGAGGGTCGATACTCAGTCACATAGGGTCGGATGGTCATCGACCCTCTGTGCGACCCTCGGTGGGTTTTGGTCAATTTTTCTCCTTTTATTCCATTCTTCGTGTTTGGGGTCTTATAGCTTGCTCCTACAGTCAATTCAACATACAATCTATGGTCTAAAACCATGAATCATTCACCTATATAGCTTTCAAGACATTCCCCATGGTTTTTCATGAAAACCTAACCATGGGTTGATGGTTTGGGTTTCTCCGAGATCACACACTCTTCATTATCTAACCTAAGGTCTGTAGAAACTCATGGAATTAGTATCCGTACATAAGAAGAATATTCCTTCTCTACAACTCTTCTTCTTTTTGCTTTCTTTTATTCCTTTCTTCTCTTCTTCTTCTCTTCCTTCTCTTCTCTTTCTCTCAGTTCAATTAGGGTTGTAAAAGGAGTGAAAGAGGCTTAGGGACGTCCTATTTATAGAGTAAACCTCTCAAAATAAGTTCCATTGAGTTTAGGAAAGGTTCCAATTGAAATTAGGAAGGTTTCCTAATTTTTGGTTCGTGTTTATTTTCCCGAATACTGAGGGTCGATGGGAGGGTCGATGGGAGGGTTGGACAACTCATAGAGCCTGCGACCCATGGTTGAGGGTCGATGGGAGGGTCGGACCTGCCTGTTAAAACATGCGACCCTACCCTCATTTTGATTGTTTTTGGGTAAATTTTCATATTGGGTCTTGGGTTTCTTCACACACTTGATCCACTTGGCTCGACCATGATATATAGACGTTTCACGACACAAAATGTAAGGTTAGACCGGGTTCATGGCGTGCGGGTCTTACAGGGCTACTCTAAGTCCCATGATGCAAGCTCCGTACTCTGCAGTATTGCTTGTACACTTGAATTCTAATCAAAGCGAAAATGGCACGAACTCCCCTTTTGGATCTATTAGTCATACCCCAGCTCCACACCTTCTATGGTTGGATGTGTCATTGACTAGGATATCTACCTTTGGCAATGAAAAATCATCATTAGGACTAGCCTTATTTAAATTCTTGTAATCGACACATACTCTCAATCAGCCATCCTTCTTATGCACAGTAACTTCATTGGCCAACCATTCTGGGATTTTGATACTTCCAAGAATCTAACATTGAACTGCTTCATGACATCTTACTCAGCCTTTAAAGTCTGCTCAGGTCTCAACCAACTCAACTTCTGTTTATGCGGCTTTACCTTAGGGATCAAGGGTATCTTGTGTTGTACCACTTCTGGGTTTATGCTTGTCATATCTTCATAAAACCATACAAATTCCTCTTGGAATCCCTTCAATAATTCTGTCAAATGGGCTATCTCCTCCTCTGTCAAGGTTATATCAATCTTGATCTCTTGTAATTGCTCCTCCGTGCTGAGATTGATCATCTTGAAATCCTCGCCGGCAGGTTGGGCTTTCTTCTCTTCCGAGGCTTAGATGGATTGCAAAATTTTAGGATATGGTTCATTATTCTTATCATCATCAAAGTTAGAGTTAGAAAACAAGAGATTGGGAGAAGTAGACACAGCAAAAATGAAAAAAAAAATTATTTATTAACGCTTGAAAATAGAGGTACATAAGAGGAGGTTCCAAATGGAACGGAGTCAACACTATCAAAAGATTCAACCTATTAAGGACTCGTAGACTTTGGGCCCAGACATGGCCATACTATAGTGATTACATGACAAACTCTTCGGGTAAACAAAACATAAAAACTTTAGTTTGGGGATCATTCCATTGATAGGGAGTATGAATTGTTGTGGGTCAGGATCTCCATCTTGGTCTTCCCCAGTGAGCATTAGAACTTGGTCCTCGTCGAACAGATTGTCGATGTCGATCGCCTTTGTTTCTGACTTTGTTCCTTGCTCAGCCTTCGAATCTTGATTTCTTCCATCTTTATCTAGCCAATGGTGCAGTCGAAGAAAAACTCAAAAATCAGGTTCTTGTCTTTGGAGGTTTCTATCTAGCCATGGTTCAGAGAAACCACACAAATGCAATGTCCTCTCAATCTTTGACGAAGTTCCCATTGAGTGTATTCAAGTATGGAGTGATCTACTCATCCTCATCCATGCTGCCAACTGTGCTTGATAGACCAGTTCATCTGTCCTCATATGGTTGCCATCTTCTGTGACTCTTGTCTGCTGCCTTTGTTGGACCTTTCCTCTCAAGCTTTCAAAATGTATCATTTTCTCTCCTCTGCTTCTCCTCTATCAGTTCAGATCTTGGTTGGTAGGGGCATACCCCAGTCCAAACCTGAGGGATTTGATTCTGTGATTGCCATGATGTTGCTGTTGACTTGGAATCCTCTGAGATTGACATCTTGGGCTACATTCCCTTCTGATCCCTTATCATTCTGTCCCATCGTCACCTTGTACTGAGAGATTTCTGAAAAGTATACCCCATGCCCAGCCGCACTTCTTGGATTGAGACCCTGTTCATTTGGTCACCAGATGTGACGCTCCCCTTGATTTCAGCCTGGATTGTCTCAATTGGAACCCATGCCTCCCCCATTCTATGAAATTGACTGTGTGATGGGGAAAGGGAGGACCATTTGCCATTGATTTCTGTCTGGCTCGGATCTCAATTTCTCCTGCATCTATCAGGTCTTGTATAGCATGCCTTAGAGCGTTACAATTTTCAGTGTGGTGACCATGTTGGTTATGATATTTGCAGAATAAATCCATTTGAAACTTCAGTGGAAGTGGACATGGCAGAGGATGAGGTGTGAGTACCTTTAATTTAGCCTGTACCAATACTTTCAGAGCCCTATTTTTGGTCATGCCCAAATCTGTAAACTGCCTTCTATTTTCCAACTTCTATGGAGCAGGAGTGTGGTTCTGATTCCTTGAGATCGATGGATTAGCATAAATGTTGGCAGTTTGTGCCACTGGCCGATTCCCTAATCCACTAAAAGGGAATGTTCTTTGGCGGATTATCTGATCATCCCATGCCTTCATAGCTCTTAGTAATTCCTCTGATCTGTTCAGTTTATCTCCAAAAAGGCTATCCTCCTCTCTTGGCTTTTGGATTATGGGGGTTCTTTGAATGACCAATGGTTTCTTATACACAATCTCCTCTGTGTCTTCCAATGCAAGTTTTGAGAAACATTGTGGCACAACTTGCTTAGAGGAACTCAATCCTTGTGGGTGTACCAAATTCATTCCCTCAATGGTTGACGCTTGGGCCTGCAATTGCATCTGTAGGTTCTGAATCAGGGTAACATTACTTCTATGATATCAACTATCCTCTCAATTCTGGTATCTATAGCTTTTGGAATCTGATTTGGTTCATCACCCATTGCTTCAATTGGTATGTACGAGGTAGGGCCAATAGGTTCAGGTGCAAACACTCTAGACAACTTCACAATGATGGAATCCCAGACCTACAGAGTAGAAATGATTACGGTTTAGGTTAACCCCTGAGTAGATATCGGGAAAGGCCAAAGCTGTCAAGTGTTAAGACTCTTGGGATGAAGATAGGACAGAAAGGAATTAACATGCACAAACAGAGCTGACTCGACCATACAAATGTTAGCTCTCTTATGAAACCCCTTAAACAAACATTATCTGCACCAATTTAGTTTCTTTGAATGACCACTTGATCGGGTTTGAGCCTCTTGACCCCAAACAGGTCATTGGGGTGACAAGGTCCAACCACTTGGTTTATCAAAAACAAAGAAATTGAAACGAATATGCTCATCCTTAAACTTTCATAAGGGATAAGTTAACAAAGGCGGTTTATGACTGAACAAACTGGTAAACTCCCATTCGATCATAATATCCATGCCATGATAGGGATTTCCGATCGTTTTTAAGACTTGATGTATCAACAATGAAAGATTCGACACATTGAATCCTCAAGTGTAAATCCAAACAAGTTGATAGATCGAGAATTAAAACAGGCAGAACTTCAACGTCATAGGCATAGATGTCGTAATTGAATTGGAATTTACATAGTTGGTTCTGGGATGAACCAAAAAATAACATGCATGTGGCTCACTCTGGGTTAGGACCGGCAAAGGCTACCTTGACGAGGAGGAGTGGACCTATTCCCGTCTACACGGTGAATCATGGGCCCCTCGATTCCTTTTGATATACAATTTTGCAAAATATCAAACGACCTAGAGAAGTATAACACATCCCTGGGCGGACCCGAGAAACAAACGTCAGAGGCTCTCCACAGTCGAGATTTTTACACGGTACGTGACAAGGTTGTGCTTTTCACCTAGCGGGCGATCCCATATGCATGAGGACCCGGGTCGGCTAATAGCACGATGTGTGACTGAACCCAAACCCCCCAAAATAATATGTACAATCATAAATATACTAGCCCTATATCTAGCATCCAATGTCAGTCAATCAATGTAAGGAAAGTGAATCAGGAGTCTGAATGTGGAATCCCCAGTGGAGTCGCCACTGTGAGGACAAAATGTCCACCCACGCCGAATGGATGATAAAATGATTTGGAGTCGCCACCTAGATTAAGGTCTAGGACCTAAAATATAGCCTCATCCTAAGATAAGACTTCTATTGACTCATGACCCAACATATCAGCTTTGGTCTATCAGAGAACGGGTAAGCGTTCAAAGTACAGTTTGGGAAGGTGTTAGGCACCCAAAGCTGCCCGATCCGAAAATCGGCCTCCTATATGATTCTACTTTCCTCAGACTCTATGGTTCTGACTGTTCATGGTCGATGGATGATGACTAGGGCTCATGGGGGATCTTATGCCAACTTGCTGAGTTCTTCTAGCCTAAATTCTGCCAAACATGTTCTCGAAGTAAGAAAACAAACAAAATAATATACAATGAACCAAACCAAAGATGGTTCGGTGATGGACTGAATCTGAGATGTCCAAAACGTCTCAAATTGCCTACATATTCTAATCCTGGAAATCAAGTCCAAAAACCTAGTTCGAAATGGAAAGTGATTAAAGTTTATGGATGTGGATTATGATTAAGCTTTCTTAGATTCAATTTGTTCAAGTTGAAGTTTATGCTTGATGATGATTGAGATTGAATCTAGAGATAGCCTAAATATGGATTGAAGTGAAGATGGATTTGGAAATGGATATGGATGTGGGGGACCTAAGGATACTAAGATGGGGTACCATACTTGGAGGGTCCTCCAAGTTGCCTACGTATTCCATAGGTCCTGGAAATCAGGTACAATGTAGTTCGTTACATGGGTTGTACTCTCAGGGAGTGATGTTTGTACTCTCAGGGAGTAAGGTTTGTACTCTCAGGGAGTAGAGTGTGGCTCTTAGGGAGTCAGATTTGTACTCTCAGGGTGTAGGGTGTAGGGTGTGGGATAGTCTCGCAAGACTAGGGTGCGTACTCGCAAGCACGGCTTCAATATAGAGCCTCGCAAGGCTAAGGGGGGTGTGTGCTCGCAAGCACGACTTCAAGATAGAGCCTCGCAAGGCTAAGGGTGCATACTCACAAGCACGGCTTCAGGATTGAGCCTCGCAAGGCTAAGGGTGCGTACTCGCAAGTACGGCTTTGGGATTGAGCATGCGTACTCTCAGGGAGTAGAATATGTATGTGTGACTCAAGGAGTCAGATTTGTACTCTCAAGGAGTAAGGTTGTACTCCCAGGGAGTTGGATTTGTACTCTCAGGGAGTAAGGTTTGTACTCTCAGGGAGTAGGGTTGTACTCTCAGGGAGTTGGATTTATACTCTCAGGGAGTAAGGTTTATACTCTCAGGGAGTGATGTTTGTACTCTCAGGGAGTAGGGTTGTACTCTCAGGGAGTTGGATTTGTACTCTCAGGGAGTAAGGTTTGTACTCTCAGGGAGTAAGATTTGTACTCTCAGGGAGTAAGGTTTGTACTCTCAGGGAGTAAGATTTGTACTCTCAGGGAGTGATGTTTGTACTCTCAGGGAGTAAGATTTGTACTCTCAGGGACTAAAGTTTGTACTCTCAGGGAGTGAGGTATGAGGGCACATTTGGAACCGTATCTGGGAGTTTCCCAGACTACCTACGTATCTCAAGGTATTGACCTGAGAATCAAGATCCACGTAGTTTAAAAATGGGTTGTTCATTGGGTGACCCACTTGGATCGGAATATGAGCGGTCCAGTCGAACCGAAAGATAATCCTAGATGATCTGTGGTTGGATTCACATTACACCTATCTAGATTCTAGATTCTACATCCTAGGGGAAATGAACTGAGGGGTAGGGATCATCCTAAAATACCCTTGTCACTTACAACCCTGATTTTGGAATTGTTGGGCTAGGCTTTATGATTCTTGATTAAGAATTTTATCATTTTTCCATTATTACTCTTCCCATGAATGTGGGTGCCTACATGCACGTCCCCACACCTAGGAATGTCTTCTATCAGTGTACATGCACGGCAGTTTGACTAGGGTGTAGCGAAAAGTATGTTCTTGCCGACATAAACATCATTCAATCATGGCATCAGCAAGTGTATCAAACATGACAGTGTATTCAAAGCTAAAAATGCGAGCATTTGAAACATGACAATGTGCCCAATATGACAGTATAAGCATGTGAACATGGGAAATGCACGAATATAACAATGTAGACAATATCAGATCCTCAATCTAACGGTTAAGTCTCTTCAAAACATTGATAATCATGATCAATACTCAGATTCATCAAAACAACCAAAATCAATGGCTCATATCTCACAACAAACTATAATCTTGATCAGACTAAGAAATCAGTGGCTCGGATCCGTCTAAATCAATTATGATCCAGATTCAACAGTTTATATCATTCAAAATTTCCACGATGACAATCCAATGGTTCAAATCACTCAATATCATAATCCAACCGTTCAGATTCATCAAAAATACTCATGATCAAGATTTAAAGGTTTAGATTCACCAAAATCACTCATGATGACAATCCAACGGTTGAAATTGCTTAAGATCATAATCCAACCATTTAGATTCATCAAAAACACTCATGATCAAGATTTAATGGTTTAAATTTACCAAAATCACTTACGATGACAATCCAACGGTTCAAATCACTTGAGATCATAATCCAACCGTTCAGATTCATCAAAACACTCATGATCAAGATTTAACGGTTTAGATTCACCAAAATCACTTACGATGACAATCCAACGGTTCAAATTTCTTAAGATCATAATCCAATCATTCAGATTCATTTAAATCATTCCCAAAGATAATTTAACAGTCCAGATTGCTCATCATGATAATCTGACCGTTCAGATTGATTAAAAGCAATTCCAAAGATCATCTAACGGTTCAGATTGTCAAGATCACAATCCAACCATTCAGATGGATTAATATCACTTCCAAAGATAATCCAATGGTTTGAATTAATTAAAATCACATCGAAATTTTAGATCAATGGCTATGATCAACTCATGAAAATTCCAATTATATGGTCATGATCAAATCTCTTAAAATTCAAATCATGTGGTTGGATCACCCACATTAAAATTTTGATCATATGGTCGGATCATTTTTCATCACATAAAGTTTACAAGCACATCGGATCAATTTCATTATCCAAAAATACAAGATCAACGGCCAACATTAAAACACATCCAACGTACAAGATCAATGGCCAAAATTGAATGAATCAAATAATCAGATTAATTTCAAATCAGATGTATCAAATAATCCAAAATTAATTCATCACATAAACATATTAATCATCATATTAAACAACCCAATCAAACGGCTCAGATTGCATCAAAATCTCCCAACCAAGGTTCAAATCAGTAAGGAGAAGGTTTGATCATGGTGGGGTATGGTCGGTGATGTACAGCCAGCAGTGAGCAACAGCAACAAAAAGAAAACGAAAGCAAAAGAGGGGGGATTTACCTAGAAGATTCCTCCCTCTCTCGGCCTTGAATCTTCGACCTCCCTCCTCAATGGTCCAGCAGCAGACTTCCCCCCCTCCCCCTCTTCTCTCTCAGATTCACTCTTCCTCTTCTCAAAACCTCTCTGTATTTCCTCTTCAGTTTTTTTCTTTTTTTCTTTTTTTTTCTTTTTGGACTTGCAGCAGTAATGCTGCTCAATGCTGCTCCTCCTTTGGTCTAACTCCTTGAGCAGTGGTTCCCCTCCCCCTCTTTTTTTCTTGGCTTCGCCTCTCTATCAGCCTCCTCCCCTCCTCCGTTTTCTTTTCTCTCTCAAAAATTCCTGGTTCTCTTCTCAAAACCTCTCTGTATTTCTCATTCTCCTTTCACATTCTCTTCTCTCAAACTTTTCTATCCTCCCATCACCCCCTTTCTTTTGGTTCCCAAGTCCTCCTTTTATCTCTCCTCTTCCTCACTTTCTCCCTTTCCGGATTCCATGGCTGGGGTTGATAGGTGGGATGAGGTGTCGATTTGAGGGGCCTCGACAGTTGGGTTCAGTTGTGGGTCTTGGCTCAATGTGGGATAGATTGTAGATAGGATGGAGGTGCACGGCTAGGGGCATGGGCTCATGGCGGGTAGCATGGCCGGGGTTGGGGCTCAAGGAGAATGGGCGGTGGAGTGGTGAGGGAGTGATTCGATGAAGGAGTTGGTAGCATGGAGAGGAGGAGGTGGCGGTGAGGGGGTGCTGCTCGTTGGGCTCAAGGAGAGGAGGAGGTGGCAGTTTTTTGGGGGAAATGGGTATGGGGAAGGTGGAGGTGGCAGCATCTCCATCTTTCCCTCCCTCTCTTTCCTTCCGTTCTCTCTCTCTCTCTCTCTTCCTCTCTCTTCTTCTTCTCTCTCTTTCTTCTTCTCTCTCTCTTCTTCTCTCTCTTCCTCTCTCTTCCTCTCTCTCTCTTCCTCCCTCTCTCTCTCTTCCTTTTTTGGATCCTCCTTTCTTGACCGAATATGTACATATATATATATAATATAATATAATGTAATATAATATAATATAATATAATAATATATATATATATATATATATATATATATATATATATATATATATATATATATATATATATATATATATATATATATAATATAACATATATAAAACATATATTATATAATATATAAATGTATATATATAACAAGTACATAAAGCGCATATACATGGGCCAACCCGACTCGATTTGGACCGGTCTGGGTTGGGTCAGGCTGGACTTGTTTGAGTTCGACAAGGTTGGACTAAATTGGGCTTGAGCTGGGTTGGGCTGAGTAAGTATGGACTGGATTGATTTCTCTCTCTATTATGGATCCTCTCAGCTTGCAATTCCGCATGAAAAATTTCGACGACCTTTGTCTCCGATTTTCCACGTCTACTTTGAAGAGGACGGACAAAGGAGCACACTGGTGCTCGAATCGCCTGATTCGGACGTCAGATGAACAAAATATGAAGAATTGAAGCTTTGACAATAATTCAGCCAGCAACTTTGCATGGGACCCGCTGGTGGCTTCTGCCCAAAATTCTTTACATCCACTTTGAAGAGGATGGACAAAGGAGCACACTGGTACTCGAATCGCCTGATTCAGACGTCAGATGAACAAAATATGAAGAATAGAAGCTTGGACGATAATTTGGCCAGCAACTTTGCATGGGACCCACTGGCGGCTTCTGCCCAAAATTCTTTACCTCCACTTTGAAGAGGACGGACAAAGGAGCACACTGGTACTCGAATCGCCTGATTCGGACGTCAGATGAACAAAATATGAAGAATTGGAGTTTCGACGATAATCCTACCAGCAACTTTGCATGGGACCCGCTGGTGGCTTCTACCCAAAATTCCTTACGTCCATTTTGAAGAGGACAGACAATGGAGTATAGTGGCGCTTGAATCGTCGGTTTTGGATGTCGGACGATCAAGATATGGTCGAATGAAGTCCGATCGATTTTAATCATGATAATTTTCCTAATAAATCCTTAATTTATGATAATTCACGGAAAAGCCCTTGGATTTAATAAGCCAATTTCACTCTGACTAAAATCATGACATCTTCTTCGTTTGATATCAGAATTAAGTGATTCTGGTATCATTTCGAAGGTATTTTCATGACCTTGCCGTAGGGCCCACTAACATCAGCTTTGAAATCACCGCTCAGCGTCGAAACCTTGAATTGACCCGCAACCCTTCTGGATATGCCCACCAAGACTCTTGTACATTGGGGACACTCTGGCTCAGCCCAGAACACCATAGAGAGCACAGAGGAATTGATCGATTATTGGTTTGAGAGAGTTTCACTTGCCTCCCTTGTACTTTCTAAATTTTCATCCCCCTCCGCTCTCTTACTGCCTATACGCCAATAAAGTTTTGTTTGGCTAGGGATGGCAAAAATGGGGTGCTTTCACTCACTAGATTGACGAGATGGAAAGGAATTTCATGATGACGACTATTACAGAAGAGGAGAATGTATTGTATGTAACATTTATGCTGAAAAGAGATGCACACCACTAGTGAAAATCCACTCGAGGTTATCTGTTGACCAAGCACACCCAGTTAACCTAGGCTATCTTCAAAGAAGCTTTCTTCGAGAAGTATTTTCCTAAGAGTTTCAGGGATTAGATGGAAAAGGAATTTTTGAGTTTATATCAAGGTCAGATGACTGTCGATGCTTATCAGCAGTATTACGAAGAGCTATTCTTCTTTGCTCCCGCCAGTATGCATGAGGAAGATACTAAGACCCATAGGTTTGTTATGGGACTTAGGGAAAGTATTAGAGAGTACTTTTTGGGACTAAGAAAAAAGATATACAATGAAGCTATGCAAATAGCACGAGTTCTGGAATCTAGCCAAAGGGAGAGCTATTTTGCTCAGAACAGGGGTATCAAGAGGCCTAATGGGAATTCATTTAATGGAGGGAATACAAAGACCTTCAAGCCATTCCGTACCCAAGGCTTCAATGCAGCAGCCAAGATTACTCCAATAGCCCAACCTCAACAGAAACAGGGTAATACTGGAGTCAAATGCTTCAACTACGATCAAGTAGAGTATTATTCAAGGGAATACACTTTGCCAAGGAAGCAGCTACAACAAGGGTAGGTTTACGCAGTTACTTCTAAGGATGCTGTTGCATCGCCTGACGTGGTTATAGGTATGATTCAACCTTATGTTTTGAAATATCTTGTGTGAGCATGTAGACTAATTTAGGTAAATTCACAAGTATCGTACCTATAGCTAACATACCAGCCAGAGTGTTTTTTGACTCTGGAGCCACACACTCATTTGTATTTGTATCTTTCAAGAAAAAGCTAGATATACCCCTCAAACCTTTAGAATACAAGCTATAGTATGATCACCTGTGGGATTAGAAGCAGAGTTAGACCAGGGTTATGGACCATGTCCAGTTCTCATAAATAGATGGAGCTTGGATGCCAACCTAGTGCAACTTGAGATGGCAGACTTTGACGTCATCTTAGGGATGGACTGGTTATCCCAACATTCTGTGAGTTTGCTTTATGCTGAAAAAAAAAAAAGATATCATTCAAAGACAAGGAAGGAGCAGAATTTAGTTTTATGGGAACCAAACTTCCCCGTAAACTTAAACTCATTCTTTCTACATTATAGGCTAGGAAATGTCTCAAGAAAAAAGGAGTTGGGTACTTAGTGTCCGTGGTTGACCTCACCAAAGAAGCACCACGAATGAAATACATTGAAGTTGTGCATAAATTTTTGAATGTATTTCCTGAGGAATTACCAGGATTACCACCCGATCGAACGACAGAGTTCGTTATAGACCTCATACCTGGAGCCGCACCTGTATCTAAGGAACCCTATCAAATGGCTCCTACTGAATTGAAATAACTGAAGGTTCAATTACAGGAGTTACTAGATAAGGGTTATATCCGACCTAGTATATCACTATGGGGAGCGCTAGTGTTGTTTGAAAAAAAAAAAACGGTAGTGTAAGCACCCCATTTTTGCCACCCTCGGCATAAGTGAACCAATATGGCAGGTTTCAGACCTTTAACCCAAAGATTTGTGATTCTCCACTGATCCTCACAACAGGGTCATGGGCTATTATCTGTATGGATGCATAGGTCATAGAATTATCTTCGAAACGAGACCAGAATTGCTCAATTCTGATATCAAATGAGGAAGATATGATCATTTTAGTTGGATGATACATATAAGGGAGGTTTCTGAAATTATTATAAAATAATAATCCCAGGGGCCTTCATGCAAATTATCCTAAGTCGGATTGCTTGAATTTCAAATCATCATATCTTGATCATCTGACATCGGATTCAGATGATTCCAAGACCATTATTCTTCATTCATGATGTTCTACAAAGTGGACGTAAAAAATCCCGGGTAGAAGTCGCCAGTGGGTCCCATGCAAACTTGCATGCAAAATGATCGTTAGAACTTCAAGGCTTCATATCTTTCCCGTTTTACATCGGATTCAGATGATTTCAAGACCATTATTCTTCATTCATGATGTTCTACAAAGTGGACGTAAAAAATCCCGGGTAGAAGTCTCCAGTGGGTCCCATGCAAGCTTGCATGCAAAATTATCATCAGAACTTCGAAGCTGCATATCTTTTCCGTTCTACATCGGATTCAGGTGATTCCAGTCTCATTATGTTCCATTTTTAGTGCTCTACAAAGTGGACGTAAAATATTTCCGGTAGAAGCCTCCGAAGGATCTCATGCAGAATGGTCAACCAAATTATCGGTAATTGGTCCGTTTAAACTTCAAAAATTCATAAGTTGACCATTTTACTTCCAAATGAGGCGATTCAAGTTCCTATATTCCTCATTTTTTATGTTCTACAAAATGAACGCAAAAAATTTGGAATAGAGGCCATCGGAAAATTCCATGCGGGATGACAGCGGAAATGACCCGTGAAATGACAAGGAGAGGAAACCCAGGGAATTCCAATCGGTCCAGTCAACTCAATTCAAATCAGTTGTCAACCTAAGTCAGTCTCTATATATATTATAATATATATATATATTATAATATATATATATATATATATATATGTATGTATGTGTATGTATGTTATTAAATATATATGTATAATATATATGTGTAAATCATAATCCAAAAGATTTTTGAGAAGAAAAAGGAAAGAGGAGAGAGAAAAAAACATGGAAAAGAATGGAGATTTCAATTGTGGAGATAATCCAAAAGATTTTGAGAAAAAAAAAGGAAAGAGGGGAGAGAAAAAAACGTGGAAGAGAATGAAGATTTCGATTTTGGAGATAATCCAAAAGATTTTGAGAAAAAAAGGAAAGAGGGAGAGAGAAAAAACGTGACCTTTTTCTAAGCGAATCCAAAGGATTTCTTTGGAGAAAAAAAAGGAAAGAAGAAAGAGAAAAATTAGGGTTTTTTTTAGGAGCCACGGTTTTAAGAGTTGTTTAGAAAAAAAAAAAAAAAAAAGGGAGAGGGAGGACGTGAAAAGAGAGAGAATTTAGGGTTTCTAGATTTTTTTTTAAAAAAAAAAAAAGGAAAGAAGGGGAAGATAAAAGGGACGTGAGAGAGAGAAGAAGAAGGAGGTTTTTTTTTTCCAAAAAAAAAGGAAAAGAAAAAACGTGAAAGGGAATCACGTTTTGGAGAAAAAAAAGGGGAGGTTTTTTTTCAAAGAGAAAAAAAAAACGTGAAAGGCTTTGTGGCTCACACTTTTGGGAGAAAAAGAAGGGAAGAAGAGAGAAAAAAGGGAGAAAAGAGAAGGGAAAAACGTGAAGAAGGAGTTTTGATAGAGTTTGGGCTCTCGGTTTGAAAAAAAAAAAAGAAGAAGAAGAAGGGAGGAGCGAGCAAGCAGAACCTACGGGCATCTAGGTAAGCTACCTTTACTTTTATTTTTCTTCTATTGTTTTGCTTAACTACAAATCTCCATCTCATGAACCATTCTACCTCATCATTAACCAATTTCCATCATCAATCTAGCCTATACTTGATCCCTATACAATCAGCATTCTAACTGATTTCATCTCATACTCCAACAACCAACACCCCACGCCACTTACCTGAACCTAGCTATGTTACCTTCCTCATCTTACCCTTGATCTTTCCATTAAATATGGGTCATTGAGTGAACCTATGATCATGATATGCTTGAATAAAAAAAAAATCTGAATTTTTTATTCTTTATCGTGTTAATATGATGTCCATTCAAAATCTGATCCATTGAATATGAAATTTGTCTTGATCATGTGATAAAAATTTATCCATTGATATTTGAATGAATGAACTTGATTAATTGATGTGAATTTAATCTGAATCGTTGATCTTTTAAGATCCAATCATGTGAATGGATGGTTAATTAATCGGAACCATTGATCTTAATCGAAGATGATCCAATGATGAATTAATTTGAGCCATTAAAGTCTTATCAATTGAGGGTATATGATCTAAACTGTTTTAAGATCTTGTATTACTTTCAATCATCAATCAAGTGTGATTTCGGTTACATTGTGGATAATCGATGCATTGAATCTAAACCGTAGATCTAAAATACGTTTTGATTGATTGATTCACATGCCTTGATTGTTTATCACATGCCATATTTTGATGCTATATTGTTCACATGCTATATTAAATGCTTATTGTCATAATTAGGGTAGAAAACCCTAAAATAGAAAGAAATTAACATTTAGGGTAGAAAACCCTAAAAATGGAAAGAAAATAATAATTAGGGTAGAAAACCCTAATAAAATAACACTTAGGGTAGAAAACCCTAAAATGGAAAGAAAGTAATATTTAGGGTAGAAAACCCTAAAAATAGAAAAGAAAGTAACATTTAGGGTAGAAAACCCTAAAATGGAAAGAAAATAATAATTAGGGTAGAAAACCCTAATAAAATAATAATTAGGGTAGAAAACCCTAAAAATAGAAAGAAAGTAACATTTAGGGTAGAAAACCCTAAAATGGAAAGAAAATAATAATTAGGGTAGAAAACCCTAATAAAATAATATTTAGGGTAGAAAACCCTAAATGAAAAAAAAAGTAACATTTAGGATAGAAAATCCTAAAATAGGAAGAAAATAATAATTAGGGTAGAAAACCCTAATAAAATAATAATTAGGGTAGAAAACCCTAAAATGGAAAGAAAGTAACATTTAGGGTAGAAAACCCTAAGATGGAAAGAAAATAATAATTAGGGTAGAAAAACCCTAAAATGGAAAGAATGTAACAATTAGGGTAGAAAACCCTAAAAAAATGGAAATAAAATAATAATTAGGGTAGAAAATCCTAAGATGGAAAGAAAATAATAATTAGGGTAGAAAACCCTAAAATGGAAAGAAAGTCACAGTTAGGGTAGAAAACCCTTAAAAATGGAAATAAAATAATAATTAGGGTAGAAAATCCTAAAAAAAAAATGGAAATAAAATAATAATTAGGGTAGAAAACCCTAAGATGGAAAGAATTGTAACATTAGGGTAAAAAACCCTAAAAATGGAAATAAAATAATAATTAGGGTAGAAAGCCCTAAATATGGAAAGAAAATAGCAATTAGGGTCTTGCCATGCTTAGAAGATAGCATAATAGATCTTACTATATTAGGCTCTTGCCTTATTTGCAATACATGCCACATTTGAAAGATCTTTAAACAATCTTACTATATGTGAATTTCTTGCCATAAATGTTTTATGTGCCATGTCTAGATAGAATATTCTATTTTTTGGCAATAACTTATTTTATGCAACACCTTAGTCAAACTGCCATATATGCACACTTCTAGAAGACAACATAGGTGTGGGGATGTGCATTTAGGCACCCACATTCTTGGGAAGGGCATAATGGGAATGATAAAAAAAATCTTAATGAAGAAAGAGAATGCCTTGCCAAACCTTCCAAAATTAGAATTCAGAATGAAAAGGATAATTTAGGACGATTTGCCCCTCGGCAAACCCTAAACCTATAATAGGTTCTAAACCCTAAACCTAGAATAGGTTCTCAATCATTAACCTAGAACAGGTTATCCATTTCGAACTACGCGGATTCTGATTCCTAGGGCAAACTCTAGGATACGTAGGCTATTTGGGAGAAACCCAAATTCGGATCCACACCTTAGTCCACTTGGACTATCCATAGATCCACTAGGATATTTACCTTAGTCCACTCGGACTATCCATAGATCCACTAGGATACCCCCCATATTTTAACCCAAAAAGGGTTATCCAAACCTTAGTCCACTTGGACTATCCATAGATCCACTAGGATATTTACCTTAGTCCATTCGGACTATCCATAGACCGACATAGGGTTATCCATGTTCTAACCCAGAATGGGTTATCCATATTTTGACCCAAATAGGGTTATCCTTAGATCCACTAGGACTATCTATCAGTCCACTTGGACTATCCAGATCCTAACCCATAGGATTTCTCAACCTTTCAAGCATAAATTTCAACTTGAACAATGAACTTAATCATGCACAAGCATAAATCACATCCATAAACTTTAATCACACCTGAACTACGATGGTGAACCTGATTTTCGGAATAAATCCGTAATACGTAGGCAATCTGATGGATACAGATTCGGTTCAATGATATCAAACCCCTTGGTTTGGTTTGGCTTAGCAAATAGAGTCTAGCATAGGAAAGGTATAGGAGACCGATTTCGATCGGGCGGTTTGGGTGCCTAACCCCTTCCCATAACCGTAACCTGACACTTACCCAATCTCTGATGGACCAGAATTCCAATCTAAGGGTCATGAGTCAATCGAAGTCTTACCTTGGGGTGAGATTTCACATTTCTAAGGTCCTAGACCTAAATCTAGGTGGCGACTTCTAAAGATTTCCATCTTTGTCCTCACAGTGGCGACTCCACTGGGGATATAAATGTCAAACTCCTAAATGAAAACTTTCCTTGTGTGCATTGGATGCTAGATTTTAGGATACTATATTTATGCTTGTATATTATTGCTTTGGGGGGGAATGGGTTCAGTCACACATTCGTGCGAGTAGCCGAACCGGGTCCCATGCATATGGGGCAGCCCGCTAGGAGAAACACACAGCCTTGGCCCGTGCTTTGTGAGACCACGACCGGTGAGCAGCCTCTAACGAGCATTTCTTGGGTCCGCCTGGGAATGCGTTATGCTACTCCACGTCGCTTGGATCCTTGCAACATAGTATATAAAGGGATTGGGGGCCCATTATTCATCGAGCATTTGGTGATAGGTTACCCCATCCTCGTCAAGGTGGCCTTTTCTGTCCTAACCCAGATTGTAGCCCAATGTTTGTTATTTTTTGGTTCATCCCTGAACCGACCCGGTAAAATCGGTTTAACCATGACATCCATGTTCGAGACGTCGAAGTTCTGCTTGTTTTTGTCCTCGATTGGTCAAAATGTTAGAATCTACACGATGAGCATCTTGAACTCTCACCCATTGGGAGTATGAGGTATGTATACACCTGTTCTACATCATAGTAGACGGTCACTATACACCCTCCATTAAGTAAGCTCGATGTGTCGAATCTCTCATTGTTAACACGTCGATTTCAAAAAATGAGTAGAAAATCCCTGTCAAGACTTAGATACCATGGTCAAGAAGAAATTTACTAGTTTGTTCATCTATGAACCGCTTTTGCTAATCATCCCTAATAATGACAACGGATTAATATATCCATTTCAATTTCATCAAATTCGGTAATCCAATTGGCCAGACCTTGGTACCACTGATTATCCATTTTGAAATCATGAGGTCCCAAGACTGAACACATGGCTTAATCAAATTCAATTAAATTGACTCGGATAATGTTTACCCAATCGCCCTTATAAGGGATCTAACTTTTGTTTGGTTAAGTCATCTTTGATTGTGCATGTGACTTCTTCCACTCCCCTAGATGTCTAGAATCTCAATATTCCTCTAATGGATTTCAATGCCTTTGGAAAACAAAATCAAACTGCAACTATATCCACCCTTTTAGGGTGAGAGGCCCCTACAATTAGGGAATTGTCTTGATCTCCCATCTCGAGATCCATCCATATTATCTTTCCAAATGAATCAATGGAAGTCATGAATCTAGATCTTGATTGAACATCAAATTTTATAAGAAAGAAAGAAAGATTCAGCCCCTAGGCAAATCCAATCATAGTTCCCGATTCATCTCTGAATTAAGGAAAGATTCAGCCCCTAGGCAAATCCAATCATGGTTCTCAATGCACCCCTGAATTAAGGAAAGATTCAGCCCCTAGACAAATCCAATCATAGTTCTCAATGTACCTTTGAATTAAGGAAAGATTCAGCCCCTAGGCAAATCCAATCATAGTTCTCAATGTACCTTTGAATTAAGAAAAGATTCAGCCCCTAGGCAAATCCAATCATAGTTTCCGATTCATCTCTGAATTAAGGAAAGATTCAGCCCCTAGGTAAATCCAATCACAGTTCTCAATGTACCTTTGAATTAAGGAAAGATTCTATCCCTAGGCAAATCCAATCATAATTCTCGATTCATCTCTGAATTAAGGAAAGATTTAGTCCCTAGGCAAAATCAAATCATCATTCTCCATTTACCTTTGAAATAAGGAAAGATCCAGCCCCTAGGCAAATCCAATCATAGTTCCCAATTCATCTCAGAATTAAGGAAAGATTTAATCCATAGGCAAATCAAATCATCATTCTCCATTCACCTCTAAAATAAGGAAAGATTCAGCCCCTAGGCAAATCCAATCACCGTTCTCGATTCATCTCTGAATTAAGGAAAGATCAGCCCCTAGGCAATCCAATTGTAGTTCTCGATTCATCTCTGAATTAAGGAAAGATCTAGCCCCTAGGCAAATCCAATCAAAGTTCTCAATTCATCTCTGAATTAAGGAAAGATTCAGCCCCTAGGCAAATCCAATCATAGTTCTCGATTAATCTCTGAAATAAGGAGAGATTCAGCCCCTAGGCAAATCCAATCAATATTCCCTATTCACCTTTGAATTAAGGAAAGATTCAGCCCCTAGGCAAATCCATCATTGTTCCCTATTCACCTTTGAATTAAGGAAGGGATCAGCCCCTAGGCAGGTCCAATCATCATTTCGGTTCATCCAGAATTAAGGAAAGATTCAGCCCCTAGGCAGATTCAATCACATTCAGTTCATCTCAGTATCAAAGAAATATTCAGCCCCAGATTCAATCACCATTTCTGGTTCATCTCAGAACTGAAGAAAGGTTCAGCCCCTAGGCAGGTCCAATCATCATTTTGGTTCATCCAGAATCAAAGAAATATTCAGCCCCTAGGCAGGTCCAACCACCATTTCTGGTTCGTCTCAGAACTGAAGAAAGGTTCAGCCCCTACGCAGGTCCAATTATCATTTTGGTTCATCCAGAATTAAAGAAAGATTCAGCCCCTAGGCAGATTCAATTATATCCAGTTCATCTCAGAATCAAAGAAATATTCAGCCCTAGATTCAACCACCATTTCTGGTTCATCTCAGAATTAAAGAAGGGTTTAACCTTTAGGCAGGTTCAATCATCACTCCCAGATCATGCTAAAATGAAGAAGGCATTTGGCCCCTAGGCTTTTTCACCCTTCAACTCCTGTTTAGGTTCTGATTCATGTCGGAACTAGGAAAAATTCCATTCATTTGAATTCAATTAGCCACTAGGCTTATCCAACCATCAACTTTGGTTAGGGTTCCAGTTCATGTCGAAACTAAAAAAAAGTTCCATTCATCTGAATTTATTTAGCCCCTAGGCTTGTCCAACCATCAACTTTGGTTCAGGTTCTGATTCATGTTGGAATTAAGAAGAGTCTCATTCATCTGAATTCATTTAAGCCACTAGGCTTGTCCAACCATCAACTGTGGTTCAAGTTCTGATTCATGTTGGAACTAAGAAGAGTTCCATTCATCTGAATTCATTTAGCCACTAGGCTTATCCAACCATCAACTGTGGTTCAGGTTCTGATTCATGTCGGAACTAAGAAATGTTCCATTCATATGAACTCAATGTGAGCATGAGTTAGCCTCTAGGCCTGTTCAATCATTACCTTTGGTCCATGTTCCACTTCATAAAGGAATCAAAGAGAATTTCAGTCATTCCATCATCTCTAGCAATTAGAGTCCAATCCATGATTGTCATCCTTGGCCTCTATCAATCGGAGCCCAACTCAAGCAATCCTTGCCTCCAGCAACTAGAGCCCAGTCCATGACTGTCAATCTTGATCTCTATCAATCAGAGACCAATTCAAAATCAATCTTGATCTCTATCAATCAGAGACCAATTCACAATCAATCTTGATCTCTATCAATCAGAGACCAATTCACAATCAATCTTGATCTCTATCAATCAGAGACCAATTCAAAATCAATCTTGATCTCTATCAATCAGAGATCAATTCAAAATCAATCTTGATCTCTATCAATCAGAGACCAATTCAAAGTTAACTCTGTCTCTATTAATCAAAGACCAATTCAAATTCAATCTTGTCTCTATCAATCGGAGACTGATTCAAAATCAATCTCTGGCTCTATCAATTAGAGCCCGATCCATGTCTATCATAGCCCAGTGCTACAAGTTAGGATAGCCGTCAGGAATGGTGAATGAGAAGCATTCCTCATTGCTTGTCAGTAAAGATCAATTCTAGATTCTGGAGTCATCAAGAAATCATGAACCTTCAGCTATGATAGTGCTGTCCCATCTCGGGCATTTCTGCCCCATTGGCCAAGGAAATGCTAGAATCCAAAGAATTGCCCTCATATTCCTCATTGTTCAAAGACAGGGAATGGAATTTTCCCGAGCAGCAGGGTTGACCAAAGATGAGATCCGATATGCCCCAGGCTAGGATAGGAACCAGAATCACAGCTAGGGAATGGTCCAATGATGAAACCCTTAACCCATAAACTGGGGCATGAACCAAATTGACCTTAGACCCAAATTGAGAGTGGTCTAACAAAGAAATCCATTGAACCCCCAAGCCAAGGCATAAATTAGTCCAATCTTGGATTAAAAATGGTGTAGTGCAATGGTGATACCCCTTGCTCTACAAGCTGGGGCATAAGCCAAAATGATTTTGAATTCAGCTAGAAGTGGTCCATTGATGAATCCACTGAACCCCAAACTGGAGCATGAACCAGAGTAACCTTGTGCTTAAAAAGCAATAGTCCGGTTATGAATGGATCCTAAACTGAAAAAGAGGGTAAGAATTGTATGGAACTCTGAAAGGTAGGCATCCTGCACCTATTGATAGAGGGGCATGATGAGTCTTGCTATTAGAAATCTGAAGGAAGATTTATTCCCACGGTGGCGAAGGTGGTCGTCGAAGGCGTTATGCCCAACTGGAGCCACTTAGATGAACTAGTTGTTTCAACTTTCTATTATCGATATTCGATAGGTCATCCATGTCTAGGTCCAAGATTGATATGCTTGTTGACAAGTCCAGCCCAACTGCCCTGTAAATAAAAGAAAATCACCCCATTTGGGATTTCAAACTCTGTGCTTTGTCTCTTCCATACATTTCCTCCCAGATTCATACATCCTCCTATTCTACGTGCGCAGTCAATTCTGACTCTGAAGATGATTGAAACGATGAGTCGTCCCCTGAACTTCTATGCCACCCGGCCTCTTGAGAAAGAAAGGTCCAACCCGTCTGGGAAAGCTTTAAATGATCAATCGGGAGACACAAGAGTAGTCTCAAGAAACATGCATTGGAGAAGCTGTCATTTGTTCTACCTGTGAAAAGATTCCAAGGAAAGCATTACATAATAACAGATCATATCAACAGGTCAGCCAATCGGTACAAATGAGTGGAGGACGGATGTGCCACCAAGAAGATGGAAATACCAAAGTTCTTACAAAGTACATCATCTGCAAGCAAGAGATACATGATGAATGATCAATCTCAAAATCAAAGAATGAGGTCATTGGGATACCAAAAAAAAAAAAAAAGAAGAAAAAAAAAATTCAAGCCTATGTTTTATCTACATCAATAATGGAAAGGCAGTCACATCGGATAGAAGGTGATCATTAACTTCCGGAGGATAGCATACGGATTCACCATTCAGATAAAATCAGATACTATGAGCAGTCACAAATGCTCATAAAGTTTCTGAAGATCGAGTGCTAGTTGGGGCAAAGACGTTCTATCCGATTGGAAATGTTTGGAAGAAGAAGATTCAAATCCAATATTGAAAGTCGGGATTCAATTTCGCGATCAAGCGAAGCACTGCATTATGTGGCCTTCACATAAAAAAAAAAAAAAAAAAAAAAAAAAAGAAAAAGAAAAAGAAAAAAGAAAAAAAAAAGAGAAGAAAAGAAAATAGCGAGATGTTGAATGGCATTGGAGCTCAACAGTAGGCCAATTGTCCTTCTCACTTCAAGAAGATTGGTAATTTCAATCAAAGCCTGATAGCAAGTTCGATCATTCGTCGAGATTTACAACATGTTGGACCGGACTTTTGATTTTGGCCAATTACATCCCGCCTTTACAGGAGACGATCTCATCACTTCTTCATCAGAGAAAGATTTCTCATCGGCATTAGACTCTCTCTCCCATCCATCAATCCGACGGCCTTCCAAGGAGTCCCTATCACAAGCCCTTCTTTTGATTATCATTTTTTATGGCATTGTATCTCGTGGTCATGTCATCATTTTATGTACAAATTCATGAATCTGGCTGGAACTCTCATCTGTCGTTCATTACATCCAACGGCTTCACAAAGGTTCCCATAAGCCCTTCATTTCTCAAGCCAATAAAATGGGATCTTCTCGGTAAGATAAACCCATTCTACATAAATAACCAAATACTCTCCCAATGGTAGACCCATGTGGACAGTTTCACATCAGTCCTCTTGGACCTTCAACATCAATACTTGTCAACAAACCTAAAGGTTTCAGGCCCAGATATGATCGTGACTGATTCGGAATCTCGATATAGCTTGTTGGGACACGGGTTCCATCTGAACATCTCCAAGAAAGGAAAACATAATTTGGCACCATTTTTAATTTTGGTGTGGGGCTGCATTTCCCTAAGATCACTTTTAGTGATGATTCAAATAGCTGCCCGCCTATCAATACGTGTAGGTGTCAACTTAAACAGTGGGGCAAGGCTACCCATTTGCCATGAAAGTCATGCCATTCAGATTTCCCCTAAGGGTTTCAGACCATTGGATAGGACCATAATTTTGACAATATCCTCACCATATCAGGACTCTTTATTCAACCCAAGATGGGTTTGCAAAAAGAAGAAAATGAAAAAAAATAATAATGAGAAGAAGAGAAACTTCAGTAGGGAAAGGCAACCCGATAAACCTCAATGGGCAACCCATAATACCTCAGTGGGGATAGGCGACCTGATGCAACCCTAAAGCATTGCCCTCATTGGCCCTTCATAGAAAAATTCAGTGGTTCATGTAGACAAGTGTCATACCAGTCTACCCTTCATAAGGAACCTCTCTCTTGCTCCCCAGTGAATCATACTCGGAGGAGTTGAACAAACCATCATCTGTTGGGCTCCATAGCATTGCCTTTCAACAGAATTCTATCTTCAAATCCTTTGGTCATGTTAGGGAGAGAACAAATTCTCATGGCCTGGTTACGGATGAAGCCAAATTCATTCAAATCATCAGCTCCCTCATTTTTCAAGATTCAAGAAGGGCTTATCTAAGAAGTCATTTTCTGCAATCAATCTGTTAATCTTCCCTTGACCTCAGAAGCATGGTCAAATTCTAAATGCAATCTAGATTCAACCTTGTTCTAACTCTGTTAGATTTCCCATTTCCTTCTACAGTAGCGGTCTGTCACAACATGCAGACACTGGGGCATAGATATACCCTATGTAGAGGAATTGAACTTGATCATGAGCATTACATCTAGGATCCATTGTCTAGTCTGAAGTCACTGACTTTCCTAGTCAATAGAAGTAGGTCCGTCCAAGTTGGTTTTTACCGATTTCTGAGTTCTCCAAATCCTGTTGATGAAGAAAATCCAATGTGGTCACTCACCTGTTAGGATTTGGTCACCAAATTCTCTAAAGGAACACTTCAAATCCTTTGCTCCTCGTGCCTACTTTGGAGCCATGATTCATTAATCTTTCAAAATTGGCACAACAATGTTGCAAAGCCCGGAGCTTTTCATGAGCCTAGATCAAAGGCCAAACCCATGTCACATTTCATCGCCGCTTGGCTATTCTACCAATTTGGTCTACCATAGTGCACAATCAAAGAACTTAGTTGATCAGATGTCCCTCGACAGTCTAACACCAAGGTCAATCAATAAAATCACTTCGGTTAGAGACTGTCATGCTCCCCTCATTCTTGTCCAAAATCCTCGCTAGAGTTTCTTTCAATCCAAAATCCAACAACACCAATGTTGGCTGAAGAAAATCATCACTTTCAAATTACATGGAACCCTTCAAAGGGAGTAACCAAGTCATCCCTACCATGCTGAAATTGAGTGAAACTTTCAGTACCAGGTCATAAATGGCAAATTTCAAATCTAGGTATCATGCCAGCAAAGTCCATGACACCACTTCCATTGATGTCATATTTTGTGCCTTCACCAATAAAGTAGGAGCAAAAAAACTTGAAAAACTACCAAGGAATTCACCATCATTTCAAATATGTCCAGCACTCTATAGGTTCAAAGTCAAGAGACTTCCAAGATGGGTCAGATTCCAACCCTAACGGTTCAAAGTCAACAAAGCCTTCCTGTATGGGTCACTTTCAAGCATCCTAAAGGTTCATAGCCATAAAGCTTCCAAGAAGGATATTCCTATCCTGAAGGTCCAAAGCTGGTAGGAACTGCCAAGATGAGTCATTCAGTATCACCCTATAAGTGACCTTCTGAGTTCTTGCTCATTTCAGAATCAATAGCGAATTCCTCACCCTAAAGGTGACCTTCTGAGTTCTTACTCATTACAGAATCAAATGCAGAGCCCTAGCTCATCCAAATTCCAAATCAATCTCAGATTATTAGTAAATCAAATGTAGAGCCCTAGCTCATCCAAAGTTCAAATCAATCTCAGTCTATAAATGAATCAGATGCGGAGCCCTAGCTCATCCAAAGTTCAAATCAATCTCAACCTATAAGTGAATGCAGAGCCCTAGCTCATTCAAAGATCAATTCAATCTCAGCCTATAAATGAATCAAATGCAGAGCCCTAGCTTATTCAGAAAAAACAATCTCAGAATCTCAATCAAAAGAGCCTCATTTCAATCAAAGAGAAGACATCAAGTTTTCCATCCAAATCAAATCCGAGCCCAAGCTCATGCAATCAGCCTTGTATTCACAGCCTAGCTTCATACAAGAAGAGGTTTATCAGCCTACAAATGGATCAAGCCGGGTCCAAGCCCGCACATACCTTGCATTGACTTCCACCTCAGCAAGAAGAGGTTCCCAGCCTACAAATGAGCCTTGTATTCACAGCCTAGCTTCGTACAAGAAGAGGTTCCCAGCCTACAAATGAGCCTTGTATTCACAGCCTAGCTCCATACAAGAAGAGGTTTATCAGCCTACAAATGGATCAAGCCGGGTCAAAGCCCGCACATACCTTGCATCATGAGTCACCTCAGCAAGAGGAGGTTCCCAGCCTACAAATGAGCCTTGTATTCACAGCCTAGCTTCGTACAAGAAGAGGTTTATCAGCCTACAAATGGATCAAGCCGGGTCCAAGCCCGCACGTACCTTGCATCATGAGTTCCACCTCAGCAAGAAGAGGTTCCCAACCTACAAATGAGCTTTGTATTCACAGCCTAGCTTCATACAAGAAAAACAGTTACCAATCCTCCAAGAAGAGCAAACCTTCTGGCCAGTCGAACTACGTTCTGGGCTTGATTTCTAGGACACCCTTAGAATACGTAGGCAGTTTAGGAAGAATTACCCTAAGTGCAGCCCAATAAACAATATCACTCATACTCCAAAAAATGTGGTTCTTTTACCTTTAGCCTTCAACTAATAACAATCTCGGCTAAAGAGGGGCATCTGTAAGCACCCCATTTTTGCCACCCTCGGCGTAAATGAACCAATATGGCAGGTTTCTGACCTTTAACCCAAAGATTTGTGATTCTCCACTAATCCCCACAGCAGGGTCATGGGCTATTATCTGCATAGATGCATAGGTCATAGAATTATCTTCGAAACGAGACCAGAATTGCTCAATTCTGATATCAAATGAGGAAAATACGACCATTTTAGTCCGATGATACATATAGGGGAGGTTTCTGAAATTATTATAAATAATAATCCCAGGGGCCTTCATGCAAATTATCCTAAGTCGGATTGTTTGAATTTCAAATCATCATATCTTGATCATCCGACATCGGATTCAGATGATTCCAAGACCATTATTCTTCATTCATGATGTTCTACAAAGTGGACGTAAAAAATCCCGGGTAGAAGTCACCAGTGGGTCCCATGCAAACTTGCATGCAAAATGATCGTCAGAACTTCAAAGCTTCATATCTTTCACGTTCTACATCGGATTCAGATAATTCCAGTCTCATTATGTTCCATTTTTAGTGCTCTACAAAATGAACGCAAAAAATTTGGAATAGAGGCCATCAAAAAATTCCATGCGGGATAACAGCGGGAATGACCCGTGAAATGACAAGGAGAAGAAACCCAGTTAATTCCAATCAGTCCAAGTCAACTCAGTTCAAACCAGTTTTGGTCCAACCTAGCTCAACCCATATCAGTTGTCAACCTAAGTCAGTCTCAACCCATTTCGAATCAGTTCATCTATGTACACGATATTTATATTACATATATTATATATATTATATATATATATATATATATATATATATATATATATATATATATATATATATATATATATATATATATATATATATATATATATATATATATATATATATATATATATATATGTATATGTATGTATATGTATGTATGTTATTAAATATATGTGTATATATGTATATAATATATATTATTGTATGTAAATGATAATCCAAAAGATTTTGAGAAGAAAAAGGAAAGAGGGGAGAGAGAAACGTGAAAGTGAAGGGGGATTTTGGTTTTGGAGATAATCCAAAAGATTTTTGAGAAAAAAAAAGGAAAGGGGGAGAGAAAAAACGTGGAAGAGAAGGGGATTTAGGGTTTTGAGATAATCCAAAAGATTTTGAGAAGAAAAGGAAAGAGGGGAGAGAGAAAACGTGAAAGAGAAGGGGATTTAGGGTTTTGGAGATAATCCAAAAGATTTTTGAGGGAAAAAAAGGAAAGAGGGGAGAGAAAAACATGGAAGAGAAGGGGATTTAGGGTTTTGAGATAATCCAAAAAGATTTTGAGAAGAAAAAGGAAAGAGGGGAGAGAGAAAACGTGAAAGAGAAGGGGATTTAGGGTTTTGAGATAATCCAAAAGATTTTTGAGGAAAAAAAGGAAAGAGGGGAGAGAAAAACATGGAAGAGAAGGGGATTTAGGGTTTTGAGATAATCCAAAAGATTTTGAGAAGAAAAGGAAAGAGGGGAGAGAGAAAACGTGAAAGAGAAGGGGATTTAGGGTTTTGAGATAATCCAAAAGATCTTGAGAAGAAAAAAGGAAAGAGAGAGGAATAAAAGAAAAAAAAGAAAAAGGGGAAAAATATTCCCCTTCACGTTTTCTAGAAAGAAAACGTGAAAGAGAGAGAGAGGAGAAAGAATGAAAAAAAAAAAGGAAGGAAAGAAAAAGGAAAAAAAAAATTTTAGAAAAAAGGATCTTCTAGAAAATGAGTGAAAAATTATAAATAGGCAAGAGGAGGATCCTTTTTTCCAGAGCAGAGAGAGAGAGGAAAACGTGGGTGAGAGAGAGAAACGTGAGTGAGAGAGAGAAAACGTGAGAGAGGAAGAAAGAAAGAGAGAGAAAAGAGAAAAGAAAGAAAAGAGAAGAAGAAAAGAGAGAAAGAGAAGAGAGAAAGAAGAGAAGAGAGGAAAAGGAGGATTCACATTCAAAGGGGATTGATACAACCCCCAATCACCCTTCATCAACGGTTTCGCTCGATTTGAGCCCAAGGTTAGTACTCTAAACAAATTTAGAGGTCGTTATAATGCCCGAATGCCAATTTTGCTTGAAAAAGGCTAATTTTCATGAAATCTCAATCATGAATGCTCTATTACATGCTTGTTAATGTTAGGATGCCTATGTCTAACATTTTTCATGAATGATAATTTGTCTAAGCTATTCAATGATGAATTTTTTATTGATATACAATGATGTTTGATGTTTTTTGTAAATTTCATAAAGTGATTTTCTGATCTGAAAATTCCAGATTTAGGGTTCAAACTTAGGACGTACATCATATGTATTTTTTCTAAGATTTTGAAGCCCAAAATTTTATGGGAGTCTCTCTGATATGATAGAAGACTACCCTAAAAATTTCTTTCCATTTGGAATTGGGGAAATATATCAAACAATTTGTCTTTGACATTGCTATTTTTCTCGGATGTAATGCAATCCTCCATCGGAAAGTCTCTAGACAAAGGCCTTATGGCCATAATCAGAAAATCCACTTAACATGAACTTTTTAGACATGAAAGTGTTCTAAAAAATGGCACTTGTTTCATATTTTTTCCATTTTTCGTTGAATTGATATCAATTTTTAAGTGCATAGAGCTTTGATTTCAGATCTGTCACGATGTGCTGATTTGCATGATTGAAAAGAGTCATTTTTCACAAAGAAAATATACTGTTTTAACTTGTTTTTCTTAATGAAATTTAGATCAGATAGTTATCTACATAGACATATGTCTGTATTTAATTTTCATTAAGAATAGAATTTTATTTGGAATTTATGGTGCAACTGGTCAAAAATCTGGAACAGACCTGACCAGTGTATTTGCCTGTACTTGGGGAATGTTTTCGACCTGCCTATGGTCTCTTTTAGGAATAGTTTCCTTGAGACAAAATGTTGGCCTCTGAGTTTTCTTTCCAGGGATATATTTTAAGAATTTTTTGAGTAAGTACAGTGCCCTATGTGCCCATTTTGGTCCAGCCTGACAAAGCTGTCATCTTGCTGCGTGTTCCATCATGTTTTGATTGATTCTCATGTGCTTTGGTTGTTTCTCACATGCCATATTTGATGCTATGCTATGTTCGGATGCTCGTATGCATACACTGCCATGATTGGAATGATCATACTCACATGCTATATTAAATGCTTTTTGTCATAATTAGGGTAGAAAACCCTAAAAAATAGAAAGAAAATAACAATTAGGGTAGAAAATCCTAAAAAATAGAAACAAAATAACATTTAGGGTAGAAAACCCTAAGATGGAAAGAAAATAATAATTAGGGTAGAAAACCCTAAAATGGAAAGAATGTAACAATTAGGGTAGAAAACCCTAAAAATAGAAATAAAATAATAATTAGGGTATAAAACCCTAAAATGGAAAGAATGTAACAATTAGGGTAGAAAACCCTAAAAATAGAAATAAAATAATAATTAGGGTATAAAACCCTAAAATGGAAAGAAAGTAACATTTAGGGTAGAAAACCCTAAAAATAGAAATAAAATAATAATTAGGGTATAAAACCCTAAAATGGAAAGAATGTAACAATTAGGGTAGAAAACCCTAAAAATAGAAATAAAATAATAATTAGGGTATAAAACCCTAAAATGGAAAGAAAGTAACATTTAGGATAGAAAACCCTAAGATGGAAAGAAAATAGCAATTAGGGTAGAAAACCCTAAAATGGAAAGAAAATAACAATTAGGGTAGAAAATCCTAAAAAAATGGAAAGAAAATAACAATTATGGTAGAAAACCCTAAAAATGGAAAGAAAATAATTAGGGTAGAAAACCCTAAAATGGAAAGAAAATAATAATTAGGGTATAAAACCCTAAAATGAAAAGAAAGTAATATTTAGGGTAGAAAACCCTAAGATGGAAAGAAAATAGCAATTAGGGTAGAAAACCCTAAAATGGAAAGAAAATAACAATTAGGGTAGAAAATCCTAAAAAATGGAAAGAAAATAACAATTAGGGTAGAAAACCCTAAAAATGGAAAGAAAATAATTAGGGTAGAAAACCCTAAAAATGGAAAGAAAATAATTAGGGTAGAAAACCCTAAATATGGAAAGATAATGGCAATTAGGGTCTTGCCATGCTTAGAAGATAGCCTACTAGATCATGCCATATAGGCTCTTGCCTTATTTGCAATACATGCCATATTTGAAAGATTTTTAAACAATCTTATCTGTATGTGAATTTCTTGTCATAAATGTTTTATGTGCCATATTTAGATAGAATATTCTATTTTTTTGGCAATAATTTATTTTATGCAACACCCTAGTCAAGCGCCATATATCGCACACTTCTAGAAGACAATCTAGGCGTGGGGACGTGCATTTAGGCACCCACATTCTTGGGAAGGGCATAATGGGAATAATAAAACCTTAATAAAGAAAGAGAATTCTTTGCCAAACCTTCCAAAATTAGAATTCAGAATGAAAAGGGTAATTTAGGACGATTTGCCCCTCGGCAAACCCTAAACCTAGAATAGGTTCTAAACCCTAAACCTATAATAGGTTCTAAAACCTAAACCTAGAATAGGTTCTCAATCATTAACCTAAAAGGGGTTATCCAAACCTTAGTCCACTTGGACTATCCATAGATCCTCTAGGATACTTACCCACATTTTGACCCAAATAGGGTTATCCATCCCGAACTACGCGGATTCTGATTCCTAGGGCAAACCCTAGGATACGTAGGCCATTTGGGAGAAACCCAAATTCGGATCCACACCTTAGTCCACTCGGACTATCCATAGATCCACTAGGATACCCCCCATATTTTAACCCAAAAAGGGTTATCCAAACCTTAGTCCACTTGGACTATCCATAGATCCACTAGGATATTATCCACATTCCAACCCAAATAGGGTTATTCTTAGATCCACTAGGACTATCTATCAGTCCACATGGACTATCCAGATCCTAACCCATAGGATTTCACAGCCTTTCAAGCATAAATTTCAACTTTAACAAAGAACTTAATCATGCACAAGCATAAATCACATCCATAAACTTTAATCACACCTGAACTACGATGGTGAACCTGATTTTCGGAATAATTCCGTGATACGTAGGCAATCTGATGGATACAGATTCGGTTCAATGATATCAAACCACTCGGTTTGGTTTAATTTAACAAATAGAGTCTAGCACAGGAAAGGTATAGGAGACCGATTTGATCGGGCGGTTTGGGTGCCTAACCCCTTCCCATAATCGTAACCTGACGCTTACCCAATCTCTGATGGACCAGAATTCCAATCTAAGGGTCATGAGTCAATCGAAGTCTTACCTTGGGGTGAGATTTTGCATTTCTAAGGTCCTAGACCTAAATCTAGGTGGCGACTTCTAAAGATTTCCATCTTTGTCCTCACAGGTAGCGTTCGACTATGTATAGATTATTGGGAATTAAACAAGCTTACAATCAAGAATTGGTATCCATTGCCTTGGATCAATGACTTATTCGACCAATTACAAGGTGCCAAAGTGTTCTCCAAGATTGATCTTTGGTCAGGATACCATCAGTTGAAGATCAAGGAAGGTGATATTTCGAAGACAACATTCAAAACCAGATATGGACATTATGAATTTCTAGTTATGTCTTTTGGATTGACTAACGCCTTTGCAATTTTTATGGAACTCATGAATCGGGTATTCCATGATATGTTGTATACATCGGTCATTGTGTTTATAGACGACATCCTAGTATACTCCAAGGACAAAGAGACTCATATAACAAATCTTAGAGCCGCTCTTCAGCGAATAAGAAAAGAAAAGCTTTATGCCAAATTTACTATGTATGAGTTCTGACTAAATGAAGTCTCTTTCTTAGGCCATGTTGTATTAGCTGAACGAATTAAAGTAGATCCCAGCATGATTGAAACTATTGTGAAATGGGAAGCACCTAAGAACATTGCAGAAATTAGAAGTTTCTTGGATTTAACTAGGTATTATCGACGATTCTTGGAAGATTACTCTAAAATCATCATACCTCTCACCAGCTTGACTAAGAAAGGGGAAAAGTTTGTTTGGATCGACAAGTGTAAAGAGTGTTTCCAAACATTGAAGGCAAGACTGATATCGGCTCCCATCTTGACTATCTCAGAACCAGGACAGCCATTCATCTTGTACACCGATGCGTCTGGATTAGGTTTTGGGATGTGTTCTCATGCAAGGAGAGCAAGTAATTATGTATGGATTGAGAGAACTGAAGACATATGAGAAGAATTACCCTACTCACGACTTAGAGTTAGTAGAGGTGGTACATGCCGTCAAGATATGGAGACATTATTTGTATGGAGAAAAATTTTAGATTAAGTCAGATCATAAGAGTCTCACCTATCTCTTTAATCATAAGGAATTGAACATGAGGCAGAGAAGATGACCGGAGTTGCTAAAGGATTATGATTGCGATATCCAGTATCATCCAAGGAAGGCTAATGTAGTCGCTGATGCACTAAGTCAAAAAGTGATAACAAAGCCTGAAGAAGTAGCTAGCAAAAATGCTACCGTATGTGTTGCGGTAAGAGTATTTGATATTGGCAATGAGCAATTCATTGTCAATAAACCGGGGGGTTCGACAAACCCAGGGTTGATTCATAAGTTTTCAAACATGTTTGCTACATTGAAGATTGTTCCCGATTTATTGGACGAAGTGAAGACAATAATCAAATTGAACTCCTATCTTAGGACAGTACAAGAGGATCTAGAAAAGGGTAGGACCATTCCTTATTTCACTTTGGATTCCTAAAGGACGTTAAGGTACAAGGGAAGAGCGTGTGTACCTGAAGGTAAAAATTTAGATATCAGAAATAGATTAATAAAGGAAGCCCATTCTACTTCTTATTCGGTACATCCTGGGAGTACAAAGATGTATCATGATCTGAAGAAACTATATTGGTGGAGAGGAATGAAAACAAATGTAGCTAGACATGTGTCTCAATGCCTAAATTGTCAGTGGGTAAAGGCAGAAAGACAAAGACCTGCAGGCTTGTTACAACCACTACCTGAACCAACTTAGAAATAGGACTACATTACTATGGACTTTGTTACAGGGTTATCATTGACTCCCAAAGTAGTTGATACTGTCACACCCCGATTTTGGACTAACCAGTGGTGTGATGAACCGTCAATATACCAACGGTTCAACCAGGATCTCGTATAGGCCGTGCCCATCCAATTAAACCAGATACATTCCACAAGCATAATCAAAGTAAATAAACAATAGCGAAACTCTTCATTATTAATGAACTAAGTATCTAACAGTGATAGTAAATAAGTAAATCCAATTATTCTCCAATAACTTAAGACATAAAAATAAAATAATCAATTACATGTCCAGTAATCCAAAATAACTAAACTAATCAAAAACACATTGATTGCACTCGCATGACGGATCATGCGCTTCTTCATAGCTTCCACATCCATCGTCATTACATGTCCATAAGTCGATGCATTCATGTAATCTTCAACAGTGGGACCTGCATCAATAACTAAAAATATTCGACATTGAAAGGGTGAGCACACATCATGGCTCAGTGAGCAAAACAAAACAATGCGCAAACATTTGCGTGCATTCAATTCATATTTTTGGTCTAGTTTTTAAGTTTGTAATGTGCTATAGAAAGGTTTGGTGGCCCCCGCACCTCTATAAATGAGTGTGTGAATTCGCCCAATGGATCAAACACTATTGCCGTCCCATATGCACCTACCATGGAATAGAGATAGAGCTAAAGTGTCCGGATCACACACCGCCAACACTTCCCCTGATGCCCTACCCATACCAACACGTAAGCCCCTAGTGGTGAGGGCTTACAAACTGGGCTCGCAACTAACCAATCCTAATGTCATCCAGTGTATCTAAGGCCTCACCCTAGCATCCCTCAATAAGTCCATAGAGATAGAGCTAAGGCCCCCTGACAGAGTCAAAGACCATACAGTCTGAGAACACCTCCCCTGATACCCTATGACGTAATAGTTCTGCTAAGGTAATAATGATATGACGATGTTAGTGGGCAAGACTTGAGTAGAGATAGAGCTAGAGTCTGGTGACCAGGCTGAACTACAATGCCACATCCTCCCCCTGATGCTCCACTAGCATCCCACACACTAACCACGTACACACAATCACATGCATATTCCTAGCATCATCATCGTCATCATGTTATAAATAGATAGAAGTAAATATGCATGAGCAATAATAACAGAAATATTGGATGACATGTTAGATGCACATTACAAGCAAGCAAGCATAGAATCAATCATTGCATTGGACTCAATAGAATAAAATAGCTTATTATTAGCCAATTAGTTTAGGTCTTGTTCCCTCACCTTTAACAATGTTCGATCTTCTCCAAGCTTCGTAAATCACTCTTGAATCCCTTGAAGATCTAAGAAGTTTATGGATTCTAAGTTAGAGTTCAAGTTCATCAATTACAGTAGTTAGAAGTCCAATATGGAATTAAACAAACCGAGTAGTCGCAGGTGTGGCTGCACCTGTGGTCTCAGTTTTTGCGACCACAGGGTGTATGGTCGATACGTGTGGTCGCATGATACACATGCGACCATACCCTCTCTGGAACCTTCCCAAGAGAGTATAGTCAATCATGTGTGCTTCGTGTGGTCAACCATAGCTGCAATCACATGAGTTTTGGTCGACTTTCACTCTCAGTCAAATCCCTTCATGATCAAATTCCTTGGTTTATCATTAGGGTCCTTCCTATGATTAATCTATGTCCTTAAATTCATCATTTTACATAGTTCTTTACCATAATCTACTCCTCATGGATCTCTTTTGAGTTTTTGTCCATGGGTCCCATGGTTGAGATCCTACCTTGACTCAACATCTCAAATATGATGCAAAATCCTATGCTAGGTATTCCACTACTACAGTGAGAGGTTCCATTCCTTAGCTAGTGAACTAAAGCCTTCTCTGCAATTCTTCCTCCTAGCCTTCCTCTTTAAGTCTCCCTCTCTTCCTCCCTCTCTCTCTCTCTCTCTTTCAATTTGGGTTCTAAAAGAGTAAGAGAGACTATGGGACGTCCTTAATATAAAGAGAAACTCTCCATATAGGGTCCCAATCTAACTAAGAAAGAATTCCCAAAGTTTTAGAAAGTTTTCAAAACTCAGAGTCGATCATGACATCGTGTGGTCGCATGTGGGGTCGTAGAATCCATCGACCACAAGTCCCAAATATGCGACCACCTATCCCAGAATGGAGTGGTCTCATCTTTCTAAGGTGTGGTCGACCATACCTACTTAGTTATGCAACCATACCTCCTAATTTAGCTGATTTTGGTTCGAATTATGTATCTAGCCTTGTGGTTCCTTCACGTACTTGGTCCGCTTGGTCCAACCATGATAGGAAGACCTGATACGACATGGTAAGACCGGGTTAGTAGAGTGCGGGTCTTACAGACACAGTTTGGGTGATTATAGATCGTTTGACTAAGAGAGCTCATTTCATAGCTATACCACCTCAGTATACCTTGGAGAGGGTAACTAAGCTGTATGTGGATAATATTGTTAGATTGCATGGAGTACCTGAAAGCATCGTGTCCGACAGAGACCCACGCTTTACCTTAAAATTTTGAAAAAGATTACAGAAGGCTATGGGTACAACGTTGAAACTTAATACCGTATTTCACCCTCAAACTGATGGACAGTTGGACCGTACTATCAAGATTCTAGAAGACATGTTTCATGCTTGTGTGATTAATTTCAAAGGATCATGGGATGAGAAGTTACCATTGATCGAGTTTTCTTATAACAACAGCTATCAAGCTATGATACTGATGTCACCCTATGAAGCACTGTATGGTAGGAAGTATAGAACTCCTTTATTTTGGAACAAGGTTGGAGAGCAGAGAATTGTTGGACCAGAGTTTATCGAAGGGAGTTATCGAGTAATTGACATAATCAAGGAAAGGTCCAAATAGCTCAGAACCGTCAGAAGCAGTATGCAGACAATCGACGTCAAGACCTTGAATTCACCATAAGTGATAAGGTATTTCTGAAAATATCCCTTATGTGCAGTTTAAAATGGTTTAAACAGAAAGGAAAGCTATGCCCCAGATATATTGGACCTTATGAGATTTTGGCAAAGCGTGGAAAGGTAGCGTATCAGCTAGCACTACCACCATTGATGTCTAGTGTACATGATGTATTCCATGTCTCACAATTGAAGAAGTACATCAGAGATCCAACACACGTGTTAACAATGGATCCACCAGATTTGACTGAAGATTTGATGTTCGAAGTGGTACCTTTTGAAATCACCAGTCAGAAGGTTCAACGTCTTTAAAATCATAATATTTATTATGTTAAGGTTACCTAGAGAAGCCAAGATGTGAAAGAAATCACATGGGAAGAAGAGAATGCCATGCAAAAGCAATATCTTCACCTATTCGACTTGGAAACCATGTGTAAATTTCGAGGATGAAATTTATGTAAGGGGGGAGTTGTAAGACCCACACTCTACGAACCCAGTCTAACTGTATCATGCTAGTTCTTCCCATTATTACTGAATCGAGTGGACCAATCGTGTGAAGAAAACCACAAGACCAGGTAAGAAAATCGACTCAAAAACACTTAAAATTAAGTGTATGGTCGACTACCTGAGTAGGTATGGTCGACCATACGATGCAGAAATAAGACCAGCCAATATGGGACATGTAGTCGATACTTCTGAAACTTGTCGTCGATGAATTTTGGGGCCATACGTCGTACTGCATGTACCCAAATCAAACTTCAGAGTTTGAAAACTTTCCAAATTAAAAGGGGATCTCTTTTCTATTGTTGGAGAACTCTATATGGAGAGTTTCTCTCTATATAAAGGACGTCCCTCAACCCTTTTTTACTCTTTTGGAATAATATCAAACCTTAAAACTTAAGGGAGAAAGGAAGAGGAAGAGAAGAAGAAGGAGATTTGGAGAGGATGGCTGAGAGAAGGAGTTCTACAGACTCTCTACAACAAGTAAGGTATGAACCTTGTCTCTATAGCCATAGAATACCTAGAGTAGGAGTTTCTAATGCAAGTAGTGATGCAAAACCAATGGGGGAATTCAACTATGGGATTTTCATCTAATTAAATCTCAAGGGGGATCATGAAGAATTGGTTAGGGTATTTAGTCAAATAAAAACTAAGGAATTTGGCCAACGAATGATCATAGAGCGAATCTCGTTGATGAGCTAAGGGGAGGAACTTATAGGAAGATTAAAAATCACATTAAACTACTATGGTCGAAGCTATGGTGGACCATAGGGTGGTGATAGAGTCGACCACAACCATTCGGGAAGAATCCAGGAAACGTATGGTCACAAGTGTGGTCACATATAGTGCCACCACAGGGGGTCAACCATACGTAGAATGGTCGACATATGCATGTGACCATAGGACCAATCAATCACCTATCAGTAATCTATTTCAATTTTTGACTACTATAACTTGTTACACATGAACCGTAACTTAAATTCATATAATTCCTATGTTGCTAAATTGATTTAAAGTGAATTGCAAGGCTTGAAAGGAGATCGAATATCGTATAGAATATTGTTAACAAGTGAGAGAACAAGACCTAAACTAATTGGATAATAACAAACTATGTTTCTTTTATTTTGTCCAATGCCATAAATGATTCTATGTTTGTATGCTTATAATGTGCAGCTCTCATGTCATCCAATATTACTGCTATTCCTGTTCATGCATATTTACTTTATTGTTTCTACCATGTTGACGGATGATGATGGGAATAGGCATGCGCTTGTGAGTATGGTTGGTGTGCTGTGTGGGAAAGGATGTTTGATCCCTAAACCATGCTTCACATTGACATCATCGTATTGCCATTACCTTAGCGAAACTATTACGTCATAGGGCATCAAAGGAGGTGGTCTCAGACCAATGGTCTTTGACTCTGCTGGGGGGCCTTAGCTCTATCTCTTTGGATGTATTGAGGGATACTGGGGTGAGGCCTTGGATACATTTGGATCTGGCATTAGGATTGGTTAGTTTCTAGCCCAGTTTGCAAGCCCTCTCCAATAGGGGCTTACATATTGATATGGATAGGGCATCAGGGGGAAGTGTTGGCGGTATGTGATACGGACACTTTATCTCTATCTCTATTCCATGGTGGGTGCATGTGGGACACCAATGGTATTGAATCCATTGGGCGGATTCACACACTCGTGTATAGAGGTGTGGTGGCCACCAATCCTTTCAATAACACAGTTGTAAACTTAAAACCAGACCAAAAATATGAATTAAATGCATGCATATGTTTACGCATTGTTTTGTTTACTCACTGAGCCGTGATGTGTGCTCACCCTTTTGACGTCAAATAATTTTAGTTGATGTTGCAAGTCCTACTGTAGAAGACTACATGAACGCGCCATCATATGGACACATGGCGGCGATGGATGTAGAAGTTGTGGAGGATGCACATGATCCATCATGGCAATGCAACCAATGTATCTTTGACTAGTTTAGTTATATTTGTGTATTGGAACATATAATGGATTAATTTATTTTATGTCTTGAGTCGTTTGAAGATAATTGGATCTATTTACTTATTTATCATTGTTAGACCTCAGTTCATTAATTATAAAGACTTTCACTTATTTATTTATTATCTCTGATTATCACAATGGAATGTGTGGTTTAATGTGGTGCGTACGGCCTATACGAGATCCTACTTGAACCTTTGGTTTATTGATGGGGTTCATCACACCACTAGTTAGTCCAGAATTAGGGTGTGACATGGGTCCTGTAGAGTTTGAGCATGTGTTGTGCTATGTGTTGATTGTTGTTTTCCTTTTATACCCTGTCATCCAATGAAATGTATATAACTATTCATGCATTTGTATTTTAACAATAACTATGTATGTTGATTGTTGTAAGATGGACGTGTGGCATGTGGGAGCACAATACACGGGCCATGTTATTGGTTGCTGGAACCCTAGTAGAGGCACGGTGATCCATGGGAGTGGGGATCCGGGGTTCTATTTAGGGTGTAGTCATTCATATCATTATGTATGCATGACCATGTTAGTGTATTGGTACCTTAGTAGAGACACGGTGATCCATGGGAGTGGAGATCCGAGGTTCTCTGTTGGGTTGCAACCCATGTATGGTGGTTTATGTAACGGACGACCTCATGACTTCACATTGGGATTAGCTAAACCTTAGTAGGGACACAACGAACCATGTGAGTGGGGAGACAGGGATCTCTGCTAGGGTGCAGTCCTGTTTGTAACCCTGTATGAAGGGCATGTGGTGTGTGGAACCACAATACACAGGCCATGTGGGCATACTATACTCTAGTAGGGACATAGGGTCTACGGGATTAGGATCGGGGATCTCTGCTAGAGTATAGTTTTACTTACTGCGTGCACATGCCATGTTGGGTGTCACACCCTGGATTTACGATATGTAAAAATTTTGGCAGGCGACTGGACCACCGATCATTTTAATCGTAATCCACCCAGGATACATGCTCAATTAACAACATCGCCAACCATTATACTTCCCCAACCTTATCATAGAGTAATTTGAGTAGCAGAAGCATAGTCAACAAATTGAGCATCTAATTGTAACGGTATAGTAGTAACATAAATTCATTTAAGTATTATTCCAGTCTCCAACCATTTGCATCTCATAGTTTCTTAGCCCTAATAAGTTGGGCACTAACACCAGTAAAAATCAAGTATTCATAACTAATAGTAATCAACTAAAAGAATAACTAATCATGGCTCCTTACTGGAGCGGTCTTCCGCCTCTTGCAAGTCTTTGCATCCTCTTTCCTATGCTTGGTCCTATACCTTCTCGTCTCGCCCCCTTCAAGAACTTTGGATCAGCTAGAACATCATCCTGCTCTATCTCTGTGGTACTTACAGTCACAAAAAAGAGTGGCGATCGTAAGGGTGAGCTCTCCAACTTAAGCTCAATGAGAAACAGACAAACAAGCAATCATATGAATAAGTTATGTACACAACAAGGGTCTAGTATAATGTATGTTCACTGTGCTAAGGTAAGGCCTAGCCACACCTCCCAGAGGCTGACTATAACCTCCATGCACGGGAGTGCTGGGTACTCACCAGCCTACCCAATAGCCCTGATGCCCCTACACGATGTCCCAAATCAAAATGGTGATTGGGTAGCAAGCCTGGCCAGTGATACTCCAACAAACACTGTCGACCCTTTCCCCTCATCACTCCATCCTACCATTATCTGACCCCCAACTGGCCAGGGTTACATACATGGGTTCTGTCATTAACCAGTCCTATATGACTTCATATGTACTCTTCCAATACCCTAGTAAGATTTCCAGACCATCCGTTTTGCCCCCCAAGATGTTGTCCTCCACTAGGATATGGAACAATACATGGAAATTAAGTTGCTTAGTAGGTTGGATCCAATGGTCCCAGACCCCTTCACCATAGCCTACCAAGCATCACATATCACAATCAATCACAATCAATCATGTTGTTGATGCAATGCATGCAAAAGTGGCAGATATTGGATGACATGTTATTCTTAACGTAAATACCAACAAGCAGCATCAAACGATAGCATATATATCAAACACACCAAAAATTAGTTCAAGGTTCTATTCCCCACCTGATAGCATTCAGTAGTATTTATCTATGCTAGAAAACATGTCTTCGTAAGGTGTTCCTATGCCTATACATGATGTAAGCTCATTAATTAAATGTCCCACTTGATTCACCTTGAGTTACCTAAGTCTGAGCTTTACCGATCGATATATCGATCGGTATACAATTGATTGGCTTATGGTCCAATAGAATATCTAGACCTTCTGCCATTTGTCGATCGATATCATAGTCGATACTTTGTATCGACCGTGACATCATCTGGATAACTCTCTGAGACCTTCTGGGATTTGTCAGTCACTACGCTAGTCCTTACCATACAGTCTGGCGTATCGACCACCTCCTCCTAATGGCCTATTTTATGCTTAATGAGTTGGGATTTTTTCTTTTGATTTCGTTCTTCCCTTGCTAGGCTAATGTAGTACAGGGATACGGTGACTTCTAGGCTCATGTACCCTCCTAGCATGTATGAATAAATCACCCAACTAAAACAGTTGTTAGGAAGAGTTATTCTCCCTTCCAACGGTCTACACTAATCTCACCATTGACAAAAGGGTGTGCATTTATCACCTAATATCTACATCCTTCAACAAAACACTCAGGTTTACATTAAAGTCTATAGAGATTAGGGTTTTACCGACAGTAGCTTGATTACTGAAATTCGACGGTGCACTTTGTCAGTAATTTCTCTCACACGTCAATTTGAATTGGGACTCCTAAGAAGTTGCCAAATGGCAATAACTTTATTCTAGATAGTCTCCTTCTCTTTTCCAACTCTAAAATAGTTAGAATGGCGTGGGTCCCTCCTAGGTTTGTCCATAGGTCCTAAGAATATTCTAAAGAGTCTCCTAAAGTGAAGCTACTTGTTGATTTGAAGAATAGGTCAACTCAGGCCTTACCAGTCAATGCTGGTGGATCATACTGGCTTGGGTTTCCCGATCAACTAATACCGAACGCCACTAGTTCAAAGGTCAAGTTGGTCTCATTTTGTCCCCCTTCTCCTAGTGGTACACTAATGTTGCAACCTAGTTCTTATTAGGGACTTGCACATCTAGTTGGTCTACAGTGGAAAACCCTCTAAGCACGATAGAAATTCGGTTAGGCTGGGGTATGTGGGTGCGGTTTTTACAACTCCACCCCCCTTAAAATAATTTTATCCCTGAAATTCCACTACCCTAAGGGTCCACCTAAGGTAATACTCCTCTTTATTAGATCAGTTTACTAGAAGTTCTTATTCCGTTTGCTTGGATAGCTTTTACAGTTTCCATTTTTAGGTGTCTCCAATTGCTTTCACTTGGTTTTGTCCTCCTCCTTATGGTTCAGGCTACCCAGCGGGGGTTCTTGTGTTTTGTTCCCTTTACGCAGTGGTCATATGCTACCGCTATTTACCGTCATTTGGATTTCATTCAGAGTCCTCCTCTAGTTCGTTCTACTTATCAGCTTTTAGTTGTGTTATGTTTTGACTCGGGCTGAGTCATGAACATTAATGTTATTCTCTTCACTACCATTGGGGTTTTTCATTTTTTCTAGTCATTACTTGTTCTACTAGTCCTCAAAGAAATAAATAAATAACTAATTACCAGACTTTTATGTATCTCTTGGCCGCAGAGTCTCTAGGGCTAGATTTCACTATTCTAAGGTAATACCTTAGCTAGATGATTTATCCAAAAAACACATTGTGTCACAATGTATTATTTGGGTTTACAATTTGAACTTACATTAACATGTAAATCCTAACCTGATTATAAATACTACTTCGGGATTTAGTAGTTACCTTCTGGGGTTGCGTTCTTGTCCTTCTTTTCTTCTCCCATCTCATCATCTCTTGTAGCTTGATGTTGGATGCTAACTTGACGCTCACCTTTATCAATTGTCTTCCTTGATCTTTCCTGGAGTGTCGAATGGGCTTTCTTCAGAATCTTTCTAGCTATAACCCTAGAAAGTTCATTCTTAGTTACAGTGTCTTGAGAATATTAGAGCATGTTGATTTTTGGAACATCATCCTCCTTAGGTTCCTCTTGGTCTTCAGCTACGGGTACCTTTATTTCTTGTTGCTCCATTAATAGAATCTCTGGAAACAATACCTCTGGTACTGCCGGACATTCCATCCAGTCATGCCCCCTGCGACGACAGTCAAAACATTTCAGTATGCCTCTAGGGAAAGTTCTGATTACTTCCACTGAAGGTTTAGGTCTAAGATTTCCTATCAAACCATAAGTTCGGTCACGTTCTTGAGCATCTTCTGAGTGAGGATTCTATCCCCTTTCAGCTCCCACATTAGATTTATTCCATGTTTCATTTGGGGTGCGTGAGGGTACTATTGGCCCTCTAAATATCTCTCGTAAGTTGACTTCTATGTTCAATCACAGTCTTGGGTCATCCGGTTCCTCCCGAGTTTGATGATTTCTCTGAATCTCAACCCCTTCACACCGACCATTAAACTCTCCTAGTGGGTATGGATGGGGTCCAAGTGCGGTATAGGTATTCCAAATGTCTTCTGGAACCAAGTTCCTTAGGGCGGCGAAAAGTTCCACCTTTATGGTCTTCTCCTAAGGTGTAATATATGCTAAGAAAGACCTTCGAAACATATCCCACGAGACTACATATTCTTGCAGCAAGCATGCTTCGATGCTCTTCCACCAATGATACAATGATCCCTCTAGTTGAAACGTGGTGCACAACACTCTTTGGGTGTCAGTGCAGCCCAAATTTTCAAACATTTTGTCCATATGCTTGATCCATTCTCGGGAGTGAGCTAGGTCATCGATCATACTGTGAGGACAAAGATGGAAATCTTAGAAGTCGCCACCTAGATTAAGGTCTAGGACCTTGAAAAATGTAAAATCTCACCCTAAGGTAAGACTTTGATTAACTCATGACCCTTAGATTGGATTTCTGGTCCATCAGAGAATGGGTAAGTGTCAGGTTACGTTTATGGGAAGGGGTTAGGCACCCAAACCGTCCGATCGAGATCGGTCTCCTATACCTTTCTTATGCTAGACTCTATCTATTCAAACGAACCAAACCAAGTGGTTTGATATCATTGAACCGAATCTGTATCCATCAGATTGCCTACGTATCACGGAATTATTCTGAAAATCAGGTTCACCATCGTAGTTCAGGTGTAATTAAAGTTTATGGATGTGATTTATGCTTGTACATGATTAAGTTCATTGTTCAAGTTAAAGTTTATGCTTGAAAGGCTGAGAAAACTCTATGGGTTAGGATCTGGATAGTCCATGTGGACTGATAGATAGTCCTAGTGGATCTAAGAATAATCCTATTTGGATTGAAATATGGATAACCCTTTATGGGTTGGAATATGGATAACCCTATCTGGGTTGAAATGTGGATAGCCCTATCTGGGTTGGAATGTAGATAACCTTATTTGGGTCAAAATGTGGATAATTCATTCTGGGTTGGAATGTGGGTAAGTATCCTAGTGGATCTATGGATAGTCCGAGTGGACAAAGGTATGGATCTGAATTTGGGATTCTCCCAAATGGCCTACGTATCATAGGGTTTGTCCTAGGAATCAGAATCCACGTAGTTCGAAACCTGGGTGGATATCCTAGTGGATCTATGGATAGTCCAAGTGGACTAAGGTGTGGATCCAAATTTGGGTTTCTCCCAAATGGCCTGTATCCTAGGGTTTGCCCTAGGAATCAGAATCCTCGTAGTTCAGGCTAGATTGAAATGGTTGGATATCCTATTGGATCTATGGATAGTCCGAGTGGACGTGGATCCAAATTTGGGTTTCTCCCAGATGGCCTACGTATCCTAGGGTTTGTCCTAGAAATCAGAATCCACATAGTTCAGGAAGGATAAAAATGGTTAGATATCCTAGTGGATCTATGGATAGTCCAAGTGGACTAAGATATGGATTGGAATTTGGGTTTCTCCCAAATGGCCTACGTATCCTAGGGTTTGACCTAGGACTCAGAATCCGCGTAGTTCGGGCGGAATAACCCTATTTGGGTTGGAAAATGGGTAAGTATCCTAGTGGATCTATGGGTAGTCCGAGTGAACTAAAATGTGGATCCGAATTTGGGTTTCTCCCAAATGGCCTACCTATCCTAGGGTTTGCCCTAGAAATCAGAATCCACGTAGTTCAAGCATGGGTAACCTGTTCTAGGTTAGAATGTGAGAACCTATTCTAGGTTTAGGGGTGAGAACCTATTCTATTTTTAGGTTGAGAACCTGTTCTAGGTTTAGGATTTACCGAGGGGTAAAATCATCCTGAATTCCCCTTTCAACCTAAGCTCTAATTTTGGAAAGTTTGGCAAAGTATTCTCTTTCTTTATTAAGATTTTTATTATTCTTATTATGCCCTTCCCAAGAATGTGGGTGCCTAAATGCACGTCCCCACACCTAATATGTTTGCTAGGTGTACAGATATGACAGTTCGACTAAGGTGCAGCATAAATTAAATTATTGTCAAAATAGAATATTCTATCTAAATATGGCATATAAAACATTTATGGCAAGAAAATCACATGTAGTAAGATTGTTTAAAATCTCTCAAATATGGCATGTATTGCAAATAAGGCAAGAGCTTATATGGCATGATCTAGTATGCTATCTTCTAAGCATGGCCAGACCTAATATGGCAGTGAGCATTTAAACATGGCAATGAACATCCAAATATGGCAATGAGCATCCAAACATGGCAGTGAGCATCTAAATATGGCAATGAGCATCCAAATATGATAATGAACATCTAAATATGGCAATGAGCATGGCAATGGTCATCCAAATATTGCAATGAGCATCCAAACATGATAGTAAGCATCTAAACATGACAGTGATCATCCAATCATAGCAATAAACATTTAAACATGTCAGTGTATCTAAAAACACTCATTATAAAAAATTCAATGGTATAAATCACTATTGATGGTAATCTAACCGTTCAGATTCATTTAAAATAATCTTAATCCTAATCCAATGGTTCATATCCATCTAAACCAACCATAAAGATAATCCAACGGTTTAGATAACTCAGAATGATAATCCAACCATTCAGATTCATTTAAATCATTCCTGATGACATTCCAATGGTTTAGATCACTCAAAATGATAATCCAACCATTCATATTCATTTTGATCACATATCATGACAATCCAACAGTTTAGATCACTCATGATGGCAATCCAACCATTTAGATTCATTTAAATCACCCATAACGCATTATATCATCAGATTTCAGATTTTAATGATTCAGATCTAACTAAATCTCATTAATCATGCATCATATCATCATATCTAAAAAATCAACGGCTCAAATCATGAGTTGATCAAATTGAGTGGTTCAGATCATGGGTTGATCCGATCGGGAGATCAAGGGATCAAATTAAACCAATAATCAAAATTAAATCAACAACACATATGATAGGATCAATGATCAAAATCACATTAGTACAATCGAATCAACTGGCTCATAAAAAATCTCCATGATTTAGATCAATAAGGAGAGAGGGGGTTTGATCATGGTGGTCAAGGGTTTCAGATCATGTTTGGATGGTTTGAAGGGCTTGGAAACGGGTATCATAGGTGTTGCAGATGGGAGTTATCATGTTCGGTGGGTGCTATGACAGCATGGGATGAAGGGTGTAGATGGATGCATGCATCTATAAGGACAGGTAGGGGTGTTCGATTGATGATCAAGTGGGTAATAGTATGTGAAGGCTTGGCTGGGGTTACAAGTGGTCTTGCGTATTGGGTTTAGGCGGGAGAAATTGCTAGTGGTTGTGGACAGATGGCTAGTGTGGTAGTGAGATGTTGGTTGAGTGGTGCTGGAAGAAGAGTTTCAAGGGTATTACAGGTGGAGTAGGATGCATACCTCTCTTCTCTCTCTGCTCTTTCTCTCTATCTTTAGTTCTTCTCCATCTTCATCTCGGTTCTTCTCTCCCTCCTCCAGCTCCTCTTCTTCCTTTTCTCTTCTTCTCCTTGATCTCCTCTCCCTTTTCCCGATTCTTCTTCCTTTTTCTTTTTATTTTTTTTTCGGTTCTCCCTCTCTTCAGCTTTCCCTTTTTTTTTCTCCTCCCTCTCTCGATTCTCTCCCCTTTTTTTATTTTTTCCTCTCTTCTCAACTCTCAGTCCTCCATCTTCTTGGGATTTTCCTTCCTTTTTTTTCTTTTGTTTATTCTTCCTCTCCCTCCTCTTTTTTTTCCTTTTTTTATTCTTTTTCTCCAACCGCCCTCTCTCTCCCCGATCTTCTCTTTTCGATCCTCTCACTTTTCTTTTCTTTTTTTCCTTTTTTGATTCTTTTTCTCCAACCGCCCTCTCTCTCTCTTTTCGATCTTCTCTTTTCGATCCTCTCACTTTTCTCTTTTTTTTTCTTTTTTTATTCTTTTCTTCTCGATCTTCTCGATCTTCTCGATATTTTGCCTTTTTTATTCCTCTTTTTTTTTCGGCAATCCCTCTTTCTCTTCCTCTTCTCTCTCTCAGTCTCCATCTTCTCGGGATTTTCCTTCCTTTTTTTTTCTTTTTTTTTCTTTTTTTATTCTCACCACTCCTCTTTCCACTTGTCTTCCTCCTCTCTCTTTCGAATTTCATTCCTTTTTTTAATTCGGATTCTACTTCCTTTTTATATATAAAACATATAAATATATAATATATTAATATATTAATATATATAATATAATATACATATAAGACATATGTATATATTATATGATATATTATAATATATTACACATTATATAAACATATAAATAATATATAAAAGAAATACATGCATATGCACCGACATGAATTGGTCTGTATTGACAAGGATTGACTGGGTTGGGCCAAGACTGGCTTGGATTGAGCTGAGTTGATTGGATTAACTGGAATTAACTGGGTTTTCTCTCTCTATCATTTCATGGGCCATTTTGGCTGTCGTTCCGCACGAAATTTTTCGATAGCCTCTATTCCAAATTTTCTACATTCACTTTGTAGGACATTAAAAATGAGGAATATTGGAACTTGAATCACCTCATTTGAAAATAAAATGGTCAACTTATGAATTTTTGAAGTTTAAGCAGACCAATTATCGATAATTTAGTTGACCATTCTGCATGGGATCCTTCAGAGATTTCTACCAGAAATTCTTTATGTCCACTTTGTAGAGTACTAAAAATGGAACATAATGAAACTGAAATCACCTAATTTGGATATGGGATGACCAAAATATGAATTTCCAAAGGTTAAATGACCATTTCCATGTGTAATTTTTCATGGGACCCTTCGAAAACTTCTACTTGGGATTTTTCGCGTCCACTTTGTAGAACATCATAAATGAAGAATAATGGCCTTGGAATCATCTGAATCCGACGTAGAACGGAAAAGATATGAAGCTTTGAAGTTCTAACGATAATTTACATGAAAGTTTGCATGGGGCCCACTGGTGACTTCTACCCAAGATTTTTCACGTCCACTTTGTAGAACATCATGAATGAAGAATAATGGCCTTAGAATCATTTGAATCCGACGTAGAACGGAAAAAATATGAAGCTTTGAAGTTCTAATGATAATTTTGCATGAAAGCTTGCATGGGGCCCGCTGGTGACTTTTACCTGGGATTTTTCACGTCCACTTTGAAGAAGACTGAAAAAAAGGAATATTGGCCTTTGAATCATCTGATTCTGATATCAAATGTCCAAGATATGATGACTTGAAGTTTGAATGATAATACATACATCATATGATAATTACATAAATGCCCCTGCACTTTCAAACTGCGATATCTTCCTTGTTTGAAGTCAGAATTTGATGATTCTGGTCTCATTTCGAAGATAAATTCACAACCTATTCATCCAAATAGATAATAGCCCATGACCCTGCTGTGGGGTTCAGTGGAGAATCACAAATCTTTGGGTTAAAGACTGAAAACCTGCCATATTGGTTCACTTATGTAGAGGGTGGCAAAAATGGGGTGCTTACAGATGCCCCTCTTTAGCTGAGATTGTTACCAATTGAAGGCTGAAGATAAAAGAACCACATTTTTGGGATATGAGTGAGATTGCTTATTGGGCTGCACTTAGGGTGATTCGTCCTAAACTGCCTACGTATTCTAAGGGTGTCCTAGAAATCAAGCCCAGAACATAGTTCGACTGGCAAGAAGGTTTGCTCTTCTTGGAAAGTTGATGATTGTTCTTCTTGTATGAAGCTAGGCTGTGAATACAAGGCTTATTTGTAGGCTGGGAACCTCTTCTTGCTCAGGTGAGACTCATGAAGCAAGGTATGTGCGGGCTTGGACCCGGCTTGATCCATTTGTAGGCTGATTAACCTCTTCTTGTACAAAGCTTGGCTGTAAATACAGGGATCATTTGTAGGCTGGGATCCTCTTCTTGCTGAGGTGACTCATGATGCAAGGTATGTGCGGGCTTAGACCCGGCTTGATCCATTTGTAGGCTGATAAACCTCTTCTTGTATGGAGCTAGACTGTGAATACAAGGCTCATTTGTAGGCTGGGAACCTCTTCTTGCTGAGGTGGAACTCATGATGCAAAGTACGTGCGGGCTTGAACCCGGCTTGATCCATTTGTAAGCTGATAAACCTCTTCTTGTACGAACCTAGGCTATGAATACAAGGCTCATTTGTAGGCTGGGAACCTCTTCTGGCTAAGATGGAACTCATGATGCAAGGTATTCGCGGGCTTGTACCCAACTTGATCCATTTATAGGCTAATAAACCTCTTCTTGTATGGAGCTAGGCTATGAATACAAGGTTGATTGTATGAGGTTGGACTCGGCTTTGATATGTCTGGATGTAAGACTTGATGTGTTTTCTTTGATTGAACTGAGGTTCTTTTGATTGAGATTCTGATATTGTTTTTCTTAATAAGCTAGGGCTCTGCATTTGATTCACTTATAGGCTGAGATTGACTTGATCTTTGAATGAGCTAGGGCTCTACATTCGATTCACTAATAATCTGAGATTGATTTGATCATTGGATGAGCTAGGGCTCTGCATTTGATTCACTAATAAGCTGAGATTTATTTGAATTTTGGATGAGCTAGGGCTCTGCATTTGATTCGCTAATAGGCTGAAATTGATTTGATCTTTGGATGAGCTAGGGCTCTGCATTCGATTATGAAATGAGCAAGAACTCAGAAGGTCACTTTTAGGGTGAGGAATTTGCTATTGATTCTAAAATGAGCAAGAGCTCAGAAGGTCACTAATAGGGTGATACTAAATGACTCATCTTTGAAGTTCCTACCAGTTTTGGACTTTCGGGATTGAAAATTGGAATATCCTTCTTGGAAGCTATATGGCTATGAACCTTCGGGAATAGAAACTAGAATATCCTCCTAAGTAGCTTTGATGCTATGAGCCTTTAGGATGCTCGAAAGTGATCCACACAGGAAGTCTTTGTTGACTTTGAAGCTTTAGGGTTGAAATCTGACCCATCTTGGAAGTCTCTTGACTTTGAACCTATAGAGTACTGGACATGATGGTGAATTCCTTGGCAGTTTTCTCAGGTTTTTGCCCTTGCTTTGTTAGTGAAGGCATAAAACATGGCATTAATGGAAATGGTGTCATGGACTTTGCTAGCATGATACCTAGATTTGAAATTTATCATTTATGACCTGGTACTGAAAGTTTGACTCAATTTCAGCACGGTAGGGATGACTTGGTTGCTCCCTTGGAAGGGTTCCATGTAATTTGAAAGTGATGATTTTCTTCAACCAACATTGGTGTTGTTGGATTAAAAGAAACTCTAACGAGGATTTTAGACAGGAATGAAGGGAGCTTGACAGTCTCTAACCAAAGTGATTTTATTGATTGACCTTGGTGTTAAACTATCGAGGGGCATCTGGTCAACTAAGTTCTTTGACTGTGCACTATGGTAGACCAAATTGGTAGAATAGCCAAGCGGCAATGAAATGTGACATGGGTTTGGCCCTTGATCTAGGCTCATGAAAAACTCAGGGCTTTGCAACATTGTTATGCCAATTTTGAAAGATGAATGAACCATGGCCTCAAAGTAGGCACGAGGAGCAAAGGATTCGAAGTGTTCCTTCAGAGAATTTGGTAACCAAATTTTAACAGGTGAGCGACCATATTGGATTTCTTCATCAATAGGATTGGGAGAACTGAGAAATTGGCAAAAACCAACTTGGACAGACCTACTTCTATTGACTAGAAAAGTCAGTGACTTCAGACTAGACAATGGGTCCCAGATGTAATGCTCATGATCAAGTTCAATTACTTTGCATAGGGTATATCTATGCCCCAGTGTCTGCATGTTGTGATAGACCGCTACTATAGTGCGCTAGGGGCAAGATAGAAGGAAACAGACAACCTAAGAGAGTTGGAACTAGGTTGAATCTGGATTGCATCTAGAATTTGACCATGCTTCCAAGGTCAAGGGAAGATTGATAGATTGATTGTAGAAAGTGACTTCTTTGATAAACCCTTCTTGAATCTTGAAAAATGAGGGAACTGATGAGTTGAATGAATTTGGCTACATCCGTAACTAGGCCATGAGAATTTGCTCTCTCCCTAACATGACCAAAGGATTTGAAGATATAATTCTGTTGAAAGGCAATGCTATGGAGCCCAAAAGGAAAACAGATGATGGTTTATTTAACTCCTCTGAGTATGATTTACTGGAGAGCAAGAGGGGATCCTTTCCTTATGCTGGGTAGACTGGGTATGACACTTGTCTACATGAACCACTGAATTTTTCTATGTAGGGCCAATGAGGGCAATGCTTTAGGATTGCTTCAGGTCGCCGATCCTCACTGAGGTATTATGGGATTCTCATTGAGGTTTCTTGGGTTGCTTTTCCCTACTAAGGTTTCTTTTCTTCCCTTTATTTTTTTTTTATTTTTTCTTTTGGCAAACCCCATCTTGGGTTGAATAAAGAGTCCTGATATGGTGAGGATATTGTCAAAATTATGGTCCTATCCAATGGTCTAAAACCCTTAGAGGAACGGCATGACTTTCATGACAAATGGGTAGTCTTGCCCCACTGTTTAAGTTGACACCAACACGTATTGATAGGCGGGCAGCTATTTGAATCATCACTAAAAGTGACCTTAGGGAAATGCAATCCCACACCAAAATTAAATGGTGTCGAAATATGTTTTCCTTTCTTGGAGATGTTCAGATGGAACACGTGTCTCAACAAGCTACATCGAGTTTACAAATCAGTCATGATCATATCTGGGCCTGAAACCTTTAAGTTTGTTGACAAGTATTAACGTTGAAGGTCCAAGAGGACTGATGTGAAACTGTCCACATGGGTCTACCATTGGGAGAGTGTTTGGTTTTTTATGTAGAATGGGATTATCTTACCGAGAAGATCCCATTTTATTGGCTTGAGAAATAAAGGGCTTTTAGGAACCTTGGGAAGCCGTCGGATGTAATGAACGATAGATGAGAGTTCCAGCCAGATTCATGAATTTGTACATAAGATGATGACATGATCATGAGATACAATGCCATAAAAATTGATAATCAAAGAAGGGCTTGTGATAGAGACTCCTTGGAATGCCGTAAGATTGATAGACGGGAGAGAGAGTCTAATGCCGATGAGAAATCTTTCTCTGATGATAAAGAAGTGATGAGATCATCTCCTGTAAAGGCGGGATGTAATTGGTCAAAATCAAAAGTCCGGTCCAACATGCTGTGAATCTCAACGAACGATCGCACTTGCTATCAGGCTTTGATTGGAACTACCATCCTGTTGAAGTGAGAGGGACAATTGGCTTACTGTCGAGCTCCAATGCCATTCAACATTTCTTTTTCTTTTTCTTTTTTTTTTCTTTTTTTTTTGGGGATATGGAGGCCACATAATGCAATGCTTCACTTGATGACTTTCAATATTGGATTTGAATCTTCTTCTTCCAAACATTTCCAATCAGATAGAACATCTTTGCCCCAGTTAGTACTCTGATCTTCTGTAAACTTTATGAGCATTTGTGACTGCTCATCTAGATCTAATTTTATCCAAATGGTGAATCCGTATACTTTCTTCGGGAAGTTAATCATCTCCTTCTATCTGATGTGACTACCTCCCATTATTGATGTAGATAAAACATAGGCTTCAATTTTTTTTTTTTTTTGGGGTATTCCAATGACCTCTTTCTTTAATTTTGGGATTGGTCATTTATCATGTATCTTTTGCTTGTAGATGATGTACTTTGTAAGAACTTTGAAATTTCTATCCTTTTAGGGGCACATCTGTCATCCACTCATTTGTACTGACTGGCTAACCTGTTGATATGATCTGTTACTATTTGATGCTTTCCTTGGAATCTTTTTACAGGTAAAATAAGCTTCTCCAATGCTTATTTCTTGAGAGTACTCTTGTGTCTCCCGATTGATCATTTAAGCTTTCCCATATGGGTTAGACCTTTCTTTCTCAAGCGACCGGGTGGCGTAGAAGGTCAAGAGACGGCTCATCATTTCAATCACCTTCAAAGTCAGAATTGACTGCGTACGTAGAATAAGAGGATGTATGAAACTGGGAGGAAATGTATGAAAGAGACAAAGCACAGAGTCTGAAATCACAAACAAGGTGATTTCTTTTACTTACAGGACAGATTGGACTAGACTTGTCAACAAGCATATCAATCTTGGACCTAGACATGGATGACTTATCGAATACCGATAATAGAATGTTGAAACAACTAGTTTGTCCAAGAGGCTCCAGTTGGGTATAACACCTTCGACGACCACCTTTAATCGTTGTGTGAATAAACCTTCCTTCAGACCTCTAACAACAGGACTCATCATGCCCCTCTATCAATAGGTGCAAGATGCCTACCTATCAGGGTTCCATACAATTCTTACCCTGTTTTTTTTTTCTCTCAGTTTGGAATCCATTCATAACCAGACTATTGCTTTTTAAGCTCAAGGTTACTCTGGTTCATGCCCCAGTTTGGGGTTCAATGGATTCATCAATGGACCGCTTCTAGTTGAGTTCAAAATTATTCTATCTTATGCCCCAGCTTGGAGAGCAAGGGGTATCGCCAGTGCACTACACCATTTTGAGTCCAAGATTAGACTAGTTTATGTCTCGACTTAGGGGGTTCAATGGATTTTTTCATTAGACCACTCTCAGTTTGGGTCCAAGGTCAATTTGATTCATGCCCCAGTTTAGGGCATAATGGCTTTCCTCATTAGACTATACTCAATTTGGGTCCAAGGTCAATCTGGTTCATGACCAGCTTAGGGCTCATGACTTTCCTCATTGAACCATACCCAATTCAGGTCCAAGTTCAATCTGGTTCATGCCCAACTTAGGGCTCAAGGGCTTTCCTCATTGGCCCGCACTCAATTTGGGTCCAAGGTCAATTTGGTTTACGCCCGACTTAGGGCTCAAAGGCTTTCCTCATTGAACCATACCCAATTCAGGCCAAGGTCAATTTGGTTGATGCCCACCTTAGGGCTCAAAGGCTTTTCTCATTGAACCATACCCAATTTAGGGCAAAGGTCAATCTGGTTCATGCCCCAGTTCAGGGGTCATTGGCTTTCCTTATTGGACCACACTCAATTTGGGCCCAAGGTCAATCCGGTTCATGCCCTAGTTCAGGGGTTAAGGGTTTCATTATTGGACCATTCCCTAGTTGTGATTCTGGTTCTTATCCTAGCCTGGGGCACATTAGATCTCATCTTTGGTCTACCCTACTGCTCGGGAAGATTCCATTCCTTCTCTTTGTATAACAAGAAATATGAAGGCAACTCTTTGGATTCTAGCATTTCCTTGGCTAATGGGGCAGAAATGCCCGAGATGGGATAGCACTATCATAGCTGAAGGTTCATGGTTTCCTGATGACTCCAGAATCTGGAATTGATCTTTACTGACAGGTAATGAGCAATGCTTCTCATTCTTCATTCCTGATGAGCGATCCTAACTTGTAGCACTAGGCTATGATGGATATGGATCGGGCTCTAATTGACAGAGCCAGAGATTGATTTTGAATTGGTCTCCGATTGATAGAGACAATGTTAACTTTGAACTGGCCTCTAATTGATAGAGATCAAGATTGACTTTGAATTGGTCTCTGATTGATAGAGATTAAGATTGACAGTCATGGACTGGGCTCTAATTGCTAGAGGCAAGGATTGCTTGAGTTGGGCTCTGATTGATAGAGGCCAAGGATGACAATCATGGATTGGACTCTAATTGCTAGAGATGATGGATTGATTGAGTTGAAATGATTAAAATTCTCTTCGATTCCTTCATGAAATGGAACATGGACCAGAGGTAATAGTTGAATTGGCCTAGAGGATAAATCATGCTCACATTGAGTTCATATGAATAGAACCTTTCTTAGTTCCAACATGAATCAGAACCTTGGAGTTAACGATTGGACAAACCTGGCGGCTAATTAAATTCAAATGAATGGAACTCTCCTTAGTTCCAACATGAATCAGAACTTGAACCACAGTTGATGGTTGGATAAGCCTAGTGGCTAATTGAATTTAGATGAATGGAACTTTTTACAGTTTCGACATGAATCAGAACCCAAACCAAAGTTGATAGTTGGCAGTCATGGTACCAATACCTTGGTCCTGCACTCCATTCGAGTCATAATCACAATCATAATACAACATTCAACATCATTCATATTTATGCAAAAATGTATGCTCAAACAATATAGTTCATAACATGACATGTGAAATGCAACAGTTCAATGTAAGTATTAATGCATAATATGAAAGAAACATAAAAAATAAATCAAGCTCCGAGTCCCCTACCTAGTAATGATGTCACACCCTAAAACCACGACATTTTAGTATGACCGTAGATTTCTCGTTGTGCAAGTATTCCATACCAGAATCCATTCATAGTACTTATATTCACAGCCCAATACACCAGATACAGCAACCATAGCATGGTGTAAATTAGAATGTACAAGTAAAATATTGGAATCAATATATTATACTCAAAGCCATGTCTAGATGTTTTAATTACATCATAAAATTTTATGTATCTGTATACCAAGAGATAAAATAAATACTATCAAATAGTTCCATATTCAAACTCAATACCAACTATCACGGGTTAAAACATAGCTTGGAGACAAAATAAATAAACTAAGGAAAACTAAATAATCATCTAGTCTTCAAACGTAGAGACACTTCACATCAAGTAAAACCCTGTACCTAGTCCATAGAGATAGTCATCACATTCATATGTAGAGTCATGCGAATCATCTTCAGACATATCAATATTTCCTGCAAAATAGTCTAAAAATATGTACAAAAATTGGGGTAAGCAAACCACACGCTTAGTAAGGAAATCAGCACATGCAAGTACACAAAAGCAAGAATATTTTATTAAGGCTCTGGTCAGTGAATAAGCATGTGCAAGTTGTATCATACCTAAATACTAGTAATGAAGACTCAAGCATGGGTGAAGTAAATGAAACACACATGGCCGCGCCGCATGTGAGACAATACCTAAAGAATAAAGAAAACAACCCAAGGACTACGCCTCGGAGCCTACCAGCATTCCCCCATTATAGGCTTCATCCTGGCATCAGTAAAACTAGGCCTTAACTTCACTGGGTAAAGGGACCAATCCTTAAGGTAAACCCCTGTCATTGGATAACACACCTAGTCCCTGAAGAAAAGCACTAGATAGCGACTCATCCCTAGGTCTCATTCTAGAAACATTAAAGGAAGGCTTCCAACCCATGTCTGGCCCACCCGCTCTGCTTCAATTGCAAAAAGGGAGCACCGCGCCCATGGTTGGTCTATTTTAAATAAGTCTATGCCATTACCTAAACCCCTATTGGCAAGGGTTACCTGTCATGAGATGTTGAAACCTAAACAAAGATTAATACTAATACAGGTACCCATATCATAGCTTAACGGACTGAGATGAACCATCCCTTTCTAGCCTTTCGGATCTACTAAGATATAAGAATATGCCAAACGTACAATCAAGTTATCAAACAAACCACATGTTATCAATCCAATACAAAAATAATGTGCAAAGGTGCATGAACAATTATCACAGATATTGGATGACATGTTATCACACAGTAATCCAAACATAATCACAATAACATCATGCACATAAAAAATAAGAAAAGAAAAGAAAGCTAATCCCCTCACCTGTGATGGCACGCTAAATGCTACTCTGATGCAAGCAGAGTATTTTCCCTTGTTTCCCACGTCAGTTACCTAGTTGTGATTGGTATATGATTAATACTTTAAATTATTTGGTTCTTATTTTAATTGGTCTAGGGTAACCTCATTAGTATTAGGAATATTTCCAAGGGTCAATTGGTCAAGTTTCATAGTCAATGGTTGAAGAATCAACCATTATAGACATTATGTAACATAAGTGGTCGATTAGTCTAGGCGGTTAATCAGACATTTTCCATCGACTTGTTGATGGTTTGTGGATTATCTTTAATTCCAAAGGCTTACACCTCATTGGGGTCATACTTATAAAGGGTTTACCCTACTGTAAGGTCATTGGTTATAGTGGAGTTCCATTCCCATAGTTTATATACATGTAAGGTTATCGACTGTAAATGACGGTTATGTAACCGTAGTTGCCTATACTCTTAGGGATGCATTCTAATTGAATTAATCCTTCCACAATGTTCATAATATATATCTTGAGGTGTGGGGTGAGTCCACTAAGTGCATTGTGGCTGAGTGGGAACAATTTAACAGACATTACACCTTTCTGTGATCAAGTGGTCGATCATAGTCAAGCGGTCGATTAGGCTTGTTTCATCGATCGTAGTCATCAACTGTATGGTCCTAGTAAGCTCGAACTGAACTTTCTTCGATCTGATCTCTCTGGCACGAGGTCTGAGGCATTCCCAAAGGGTCTCAAATGATCTGAAACATATTGAGGACTACTTCCCTATATTAATTCAATAGTATGGTCTCATATTATGATCAAAGATATTACTTTTCTATTGGTTGGTCGAATCTGTCCATTGTTATGTAATTCTATGATAATGAGCATCAATGAATAAGGAAACAATTATTTCCACTGATTAGAGGTTGGGATTTACCTCATGATATCAATAAAGGGTCGTTTTAAGTAATAAAATAAGGATAAGTTGATTACCTTAATGATGTGTTACTGAATTCTTTGCAAGAAGCTTGAGAGAGGACTTTTAATAGAGATTATTCCTTCTTCTTCTTCCTTCAGTCTTCCTCTTAGGTGGTTACCTCCAAAATGTGCGTTAAAGCTTGTAAAGCTCTCACACATTAAGGTTTTGAAAATTAAATGGAGAAGAGATTAAGAGTTTAAGTTGAAGTCCAACTCTTACTCCAATACTCTAAGACTAATTGTGATCAAAGTAGGCTTTTAGGTTGCCAATTGGCACACCAACATGTTTTGAGATAGGAAGTGTCATAGCCTATTCTAGGGAATTAGGCGTCATACCTGAGTCATCCATGAGATAATCTAAATCTTTCAGTGACTGACAACCAAAGTGAGCTACCAAACAAACCCAACAGTCTACACCCACAATATCCACAATAATCAATATAGATAATAATAATTGTTGCGAAATCATAATATAGAACAGATGCTACTAATGTTATCAATACATAATTAGTCTGTTATGTTTTACAAACCGTTTCATAATATCTTTCATATTACATGCATCCCATTCTAATAACTAGAGTAAATCCAATTATGTCCTTGTGGATAGACCAAACCATTATCTATTCACAGACAGCAAAATCAATAGGCAAGACACTGACTCAGGTCCTGTAGATGCAATCCCTATAGGTAAAACCCTTGACATGATCTCTCAGTAGAACCCCACCAAGAGAAGCACCCTCAACATCATCAGGATCTATATCTATAGTAGCGGAAGAAGTACCTGCAATCAAAGCTAAAAGAAATTTGATATCAAAGGGTGAGCTCTGACCCAGCTCAGCGAGAAGTCAGGTATCAATGCAACCCTAATAAAAAATTTAATGATGCAGTACAGAAGTAAATAAACAAGTAATTATGAGTGGCATTCAAATGTGTATGCAAATCATGGTCGGCTTGTACCTTGCGAGGATCTGCCCCATATCCCATTGCTTGAGCGAGTGCCCCTTACCCCACTACCTGAGCAATTGCCCCATAACCACCGCCTGAGCATATATACTCGTACCCCACCATCTGGATTGAATTCCCCTCACTAAAGCATAAGTTATATGACCAAGTTGATGCATGATGATGATAACATAATAATAAGAGAGCTGCACCCTAGCAGAGATCCCCGTTCCACTCCCATGGACTAACCATGCCCCCACTAAGGTGCAACCAGGCATATGGCCCTGTATCGTACCCCCATACGCTACACCATCATATACCCCACAACACAATCATATCCATGACAACAATCACCCAATGTAGAACCTACACCTAGAAACCTTGGCCTAACTAGATTTCTATAGTGCTTAGAGGGTTTTCCACTGTAGACCAACTAGATGTGCAAGTCCTTAATAAGAACTAGGTTGCACCATTAGTGGAGCACTAGGAGAAGGGCGACAAAATGAGACCAACTTGATCTTTGAACTGGTGGTGGTTGATACTAGCCGGTCGGGAAACCCAAGCCAGTATGATCCCCCAACATCGACCGATAAGGCTTGAGTTGACCTATTCTTCGAATCAACAAGTAGCTTCACTTTAGGAGACTCTATAGAATATTCCTAGGTTCTATGGATGAACCTAGGAGGGACCTACACCATTTTAACTACTTTTGAGTTGAAAAAGGGAAGGAGACTCTATTTAGAATCAAACTATTGCCACTTGGCAACTTCCTAGGAGTCCCAATTCAAATTGAGAGTTTGATTCCAACTAGGAGACGTGAAATGAATAAAAATCCTACCTTTTACCCTCCTCTGAATACATATAAATTTCAGAGAGTTTTGATGCATTTTCAAAAGAAAGAAAGGAGAGAAGAAGGAGAAGGAAAAGGAGAAGGCAAGCTCTACAACCCTCATGTGAGAGAAATCACCAACAAAGTACAACATTGAATTTTAGTAATCAAGCTATTGTTGGTAAAACCCTAATCTTTGTAGACTTTAATGTAAACTTGAGTGTTCTGGTGAAGGATGTAGATATTAGGTGATAAATGCACACCCTTTTATCAATGGTGAGATTAATGTAGACCGTTGGAAGGGATAATAACTCTTCCTAACTACAGTTTTAGTTGGGTGATTTATTCATACTTGCTAAGAGGGTACATGAGCCTAGAAGTCACCCTATCCCCGGACTACATTAGCCTAGCAAGGGAAAAACAAAATCAAAAGAAGAAATCCCAACTCATTAAGCAGAAAAGAGGTCATCAGGAAGAGGCGGTCGATATGCCGGACTGTATGGTAAGGACCGGCGTAGCGACCGACAAATCCTAGAAGGTCTCAGACTTAGGTAACTCAAGGTAAATCAAGTAGGACTTTTAATAACTGATCTTACATCATGTATAGGCATAGGAACACCTTGGGAATACGTGTTCTTTGTGGATAACTACTACCAAGCGCTATCATGTGAGGAACAGAACCCTGACCTAATTTTTTGTGTGTTTGATATTTATGTTAAGAATAACATGTCATCTAATATCTGCCACTTTTGCATGCATTGCATCAACAACATGATTGATTGTGATTGTGATTGTGATATGTGATGCTTGGTAGGCTATGGTGAAGGGGTCTGGGATCATTGGATCCAACCTGTTAAGCAACTTAATAGCCATATATTGTTCCATATCCTAATGGAGGACAACATCTCAGGGGGGACGACATAACAGATGGTTTAGGAATCTTACTAGGGTATTGGAAGGATACATATGATATCATATAAGACTGATTAGTAATAGAACCCATGTATGTAACCTTGGCCAGTAGGGGGTCAGATATTGGTAGGATGGAGTGATGAGGGGAAAGGATCGATAGTGTTCATTGGAGCATCACTGGCCAAACTTGCTGCCCAATCACCATTTTGATTTGGGACGTCGTGTGGGAGCATCAATGCTACTGGATAGGCTGGTGAGTACCCAGTACTCCCATGCATGGAGGTTATAGTCAGCCTCTGGGAAGTGTGGCTAGGCCTTACCTTAGCATCGTGAACATACATTATATCGGACCCTTGTTGTGTGCAAAACTTATTTATATGATTGCTTGCTTGTCTGTTTCTCATTGAGCTCAAGTTGGAGAGCTCACCCTTGCGATTGCCATTCTTTTTAGTTGTGACTATAAGTACCACGAAGATAGAGCAGGATGACGCTCTAGCCAATCCAAAGTGCTTGAAGGGGGCGGGATGAGATGGTGTAGGACAAAGCACAGGAAAGAGGATGTAAAGACTTACAAGAGATGGAAGACCGCTCTAATAAGGAGCCATAATTAGTTATTCTTTTACTTGATTACTATTAGTTATGAATACTTGATTTTTACTGGTGTTAGTGCCCCACGTATTAGGGCTACGAAACTATGAGATGCAAATGGTTGGAGACTGGAATAATACTTAAATGAATTTATGTTACTACTATACGTTTACAATTAGATGCTCAATTTGTTTACTATGCTTCTACTACTCAAATTACTCTGTGATAAGGTTGGGGAAGTATAATGGTTGGCGATGTTGTTAATTAAGTGTGTATCCTGGGTGGATTACGATTAAAATGATCGGTGGTCCAGTCGCCTGCTGAAATTTTTACATATCGTAAATTCATGGTGTGACAGGTTTGGTATTAGAGTGCGTTTTAGTGACAATGATCACCTAACATTACCCTACCTTATTTGACAGCAAATTGAGCAATAGGTAATAAAACTCTCAAGATCATAAAAGGTAAATAGGAAACAAATCTATATGATGTATGCTTAAAGAAAGATGTGACCAAGCATAATATGTTAGGGGAAGATTAGAAATTAACGTCAACCACATAATAGAAAAATGAAAACAATATATATATGATGAGACAAAACTATCTTGAACATAATCTGATTACAAAAAGAAAAAGAACTAAACTTTGATTCCATGCACAAAATTCCTCCTTACATAAGAAAAGGAGGGAAACCATATAAATAGGTATCTGTTCCTTACATACATCCCATCTATACTAAAAAAAAAGAAAAAAGAAAACATCAGTGCCATCACTCCTCGGATTCCGATGATGGTGGAGTGAGTACATGCAGCCTCTGGAAAGTTTGTGGCTGTGCTGCTGCTGCTGTAGCCACTATGATATCCTCTGTCAAAAGAATACCAGCCCTGGTCAAAGCCATCCAGCATATGTCAGGACGAGTGGAGAAGCCGGTCATCGAATGCTGAAACCGTCAAACTTGGTTCTTCAAGTCATGCTTGTCCTTTTTCAGTTGGGACTGAGAAGAAACCATGGAGTTCATCTTGTCCATGAGGTCGTCTAAGGTAGTAGGAGGTTGGGATAGATCAGTTTGGCTTGTGGCCATACCCTCTATGTGCCCCTGGGTTTGCACTTCTTCTTCATCATCATCAGAGACATGCTACTCTAGGAGATCTCTAGTGTCACACCCCAATTCTGATCCAACCAGAACGGTGTGAGTGAACCGTCATTGAACCAACGGTTCACACCAGGATCTCGAATAGGCCGTGTCCACCCATACAAACCATTACACATAACCACAATCAGAATATAAATATACAGCGGAAGACTTTAAATAGAATGAACTGAGTATCTATTGATAATTTAAATAAATATCCCATTATTCAAATTCAAACACCTAAAATATAATATCTTTTACATCTCTTAATACCAAGCAAAAATAACAGAAACAAATAAATAAATAAAAATCCATCACAGGTACACGCAGAAAGGGCACTCGCATGAAGCATCATGCTCGTCCTCCCCTGCTTGTACATCCAGAGCAGCTACACCTCCATACGCCGGAGCGTTCACGTAATCATCCACAGTATAACCTACATCCATATCTAAAACAAGATGTGCACAAAGGGTGAGCTCACAACACAGCTCAGTAAGACAATCAGACAGTTTCACAATATTATGCATGAGTATCAATCATTTTATGCTGTGGTCTAGTTTTAAGTTTGCAATGTGCTATAGAAAGGTTTGATGGCCCCCGCACCTCTATACACGAGTGTGTGGCATCGCACAGTAGATCACACTACCACCAACCCACATGCACCCATCATGGAATAGAGATAGAGCTAAGGTATACCCGCACCTCCCCTGATACTCTACCCATACCAGTACCTAAGCCCCTACTGGCCAGCGCTAGCAAATTGGGCTCGCAACTAACCAATCCTATATGTCAACAATGTATGCTCTATCCCAGCACAGCCGTCTACGGCATAGAGATAGAGCTAGAGCGTGTAGGCCGGGCCGGAGACCACAATACCTCACCTCCCCCTGATACCCTATCCGCAACTAACCCACTAGGATAGAAACAATACGCAGGTAGACCATATCCCAACATAACTCCCTACGGCATAGAGATAGAGCTAAAGCATCGTGGACAAGCCAGCGTCGACTCAGAATCCACAGTACCACATAACAATGGCCGGGACAACATCAATATCGGAGACCACCGTACCACGACCTTCCCCTGATACCCCACCCGTACCAAGCATGTTAAGACAGAATACTACAAAAGGTGCCAGTGTGAAGAGCGATCCCAGGCCCATGCCCCACTCCACACACCAACAAAAACAATCACATGCCTAACAATCACATCCTATCAATGCATGAACAGTAATAATAGCTGAAAGTAAAGGATGGCATGTGAATATGCACAACATCATATCATAGATATTCAATGATTAACAACGACTTACTGTCCATTAATTATTAGGTTTAGGTCAGATTCCCTTACCTGAGGCTCGTTCAATAACTTGCTCCACGTCGCAAGGTCCAAACGATATGTCACAAAGTCCTACAATATTATTTGGGTTTCATTAGAATACATTGCTTAGGGTTTCATGTTGGTCGGAAACCAACAGGGTTACAAAATACCCTCACAGAGCTGACCGGTGGCATGTACCGATCGCAGCTCTGTGGGAGAATACTGGCGACCGGTATGGTCAGCCGGTCCCCACAGATAACCTCCCGAGAGGTAGCGGTCGCAACATACCGATCGCACTATGTGCAACCGGTATAGTCGACCGATATGTCTCCGGAAGACCATACATGGGTTCTTCGACTGCCGTCGATCATCCTCCATGGGTTTTCAGGGTTTCTCCTACCCATTCTAAGTCTAGGCTTTGAGTTAGAGTTATCCCCAACTCATTCAAGTCTCGTTTCGATGAATATCATCTCGAAACTCGAATCTAGGGTTTGACGGCAACTTAGGGTTTATTGGCCAATTTTAGGGTTTTAGATCAATACCTACTTTGCATGGTATTGATCCACCCACACAACTAACATAGGGTAAGAAGATGGATTCAACACTTACCGTTGACAGGCGTAATGAGAGCGTCGTCGAACGGTAATGGCGGCACCTCCTTCTTCTTCCTAGCTCCTTCTCCTTTCCAAGCTCTTTCTCTTCTCTAGGGTTTGTGAGAGACAATGGAAAGGATTTGAGGAGGCTTAAGGGTGTATTTATAGGCTAGAAATAGGGTTTAGTAACCCTACTAGGATTAGGAAACTTCTAGGATTCGAAATCAGGAAAGCAGGACCCGTAGAAACCAATTTCCAGATTCCCGCACATAGCTGTGCAGGCTATACCAGTCGACCGGTACCAAGACCGGTACCATCGACCGGTATACCTAAAATCAGATATAATTGGTTGACTTTGGTCTGATTTTGTACCTGTTTGTTATCCGCTTGCCCCGTCTGGCTCGGTGATGATCGGAAGACCTGTCACGACACAAAATCAAGGTTAGACCGGGTTTTCAGAGTGCGGGTCTTACAACTCCACCACCCTTAAAAGAAATTTCGTCCCGAAATTTGCATGTAGGTACTACAACTCCCCCACCCTTAAAAGAAATTTCGGCCTCGAAATTTAAACGTACCTTGATCGCCAAAAAGGTTAGGGTACTCCTTCCTCATCGCGCTCTCTTCTTCCCAAGTAATTTCCTCCACATTTTGGCTTCTCCAATGCACCTTCACATAGTGGATATCCTTGGTTCGAAGTTGCTGAACTTTTCGGCTTGAGAGCCTTACGGGCACCACTCGAAAGTTAAGTCTTCGGTCAAGTCCGGAGGATCAACGATCAAGATATGCGATGGATCTCTGACATACTTCTTCAGTAATGATACATGGAACACATTATGAACGCTAGACATAGATGGTGGTAGAGCCAATTGATATGCTACATTTCCCCGTCGATTCAATATCTCATATGGTCCCACATACCTGGGGCATAGATTCCCCTTCTTACCAAACCGTTTCAGACCTCGCACCGGTGATACCTTCAAGAATACTTTGTCACCCACAGCAAACTCCAGATCTCGACGTCGATTATCCGCATAATGCTTCTGTCGAACTTGAGCTGTCTTTACTCTCTCTTTAATTTGATCAATCACTCGGCAAGTTTCTTCAACAAACTCCGGTCCTACAATTCTTCTTTCTCCCACCTCGTTCCATAACAGAGGTGTACGACACTTCTTTCCATAGAGAGCTTCATATGGGGCCATCTGAATTGTAGCCTGGTAACTGTTGTTGTAAGCAAACTCGATAAGTGATAGCTTCTCATCCCAAGCTCCTTTGAAATCTAATGCACAAGCTCGGAGCATATCTTTTAAAATTTGAATAGTTCGCTCTGACTGTCCATCCGTCTGAGGGTGAAAAGCTGTACTGAACTTCAACTTTGTTCCCATAGCTTTCTGTAATCCTTCCCAGAACTTTGATGTAAAACGGGGATCTCTCGTCGGATACTATACTCTCTGGAACGCCATGAAGTCTCGACTATATTATCAACATATAACTTGGCCAGTTTCTCCATGGTATATTGAGGGTCGACCGCAATAAATCGAGCTGTCTTGGTGAGTCGATCTACTATAACCCAAACTGCATCCACTGACCTTGGTGTCAAAGGTAGGCCAGTGACGAAATCCATGGTGATACAATCCCACTTCCACGCAGGTTCCGATAACGGCTGTAGTAAACCCGCGGGTCTTTGCCTTTCCGCTTTGACTTGTTGACAATTCAGACATTGGAACACGAAATGAGCTATATCTGCTTTCATACCCCTCCACCAATATAGTCTTCTTAGATCATGGTACATCTTGGTACTTCCTGGATGTACCGAATATGGAGTGTAATGAGCTTCAGTCATAATTCGACCTCTGATATCGCAGTCTTCGCTCTCAGGTATACATAGCCGTCCGCGATACTTAAGTACTTTGTCTGATTCCAAGGTAAAGTCAGGATTGCACGTACTCTTCTCTAAGTCTTCCTGCACTGTCTTGAGATATGGATCCTGTAGGATTGCTACCTTGACTTCATCAATTAGACCCGGTGAGATCTTCAATGCGGCGAACATCATAGTGAACTTATAAATCAAGCCTTGCTCAACTGGATCTTCTGCAGTCTCTATAATATGTTCTTCATCAATTTCCATTGAACTCGAGGCTGCAGCACACAATGCAGCATTTGTACTTGGTCCTGCCTCAGGTTTCGATGCCCACTTTCTGCTTAAGGCGTCAGCCACCACATTTGCTTTACCCGGATGGTACTGGATGTCGCAATCATAATCTTTTAACAATTCCAGCCATCTCCTCTGTCTCATATTCAGATCCTTCTGAGTGAAGAGATAAGTTAAGCTCTTGTGATCTGACTTGATCTGAAACTTCTCACCGTACAAGTAGTGTCTCCAAGTTTTGATCGCGTGAATAACCGCTGCCAGCTCCAAGTCATGCGTAGGATAGTTTTTCTCATGTTCTTTTAACTATCTTGATGCGTAAGCAATCACCTGTTCTCCTTGCATCAATACACACCCAATTCCCAACCCTGAAGCATCCGTATATAAAGTAAACGGTATGCTTGGTTCTGGGATGGTCAAAATAGGTGCAGAGACTAGTCTTGACTTCAAAGTCTGAAAGCACTTCTCGCTCTCCTCTGTCCATATGAATTTCTCTCCCTTCTTGGTCAATCTGGTGAGTGGAACAGCGATCCTGGAGTAATCTTCCACGAATCTTCTATAATAACCAGCCAACCCAAGGAAACTACGAATCTCCGCAACAGATTTTGGTGCTTCTCATCCTACTATAGCAGCTATCTTGCTTGGATCAACCTTGATACCGTCTTCGGATACAACATGGCCCAAGAAAGCCACTTCCTTCAGCCAAAACTCGCACTTCTTGAATTTTGCATAAAGCCTCACATCTCTCAGCCGTTGTAAGGCTGCTCTCAAATGCGCTGTATGAGTCTCCATGTCCTTAGAGTAAATCAATATGTCATCGATGAATACGATGACTGAAGTGTCCAACATGTCATGGAACACTCGGTTCATCAGTTCCATAAATGACGCTGGAGCATTGGTCAACCCGAAAGACATAACCAGAAACTCATAATGCCCATACCTCGTCCTGAAAGCAGTCTTCGGAATATCTCCGGCCTTGTCTTCAATTGGTGATACCCCGATCGGAGATCGATCTTCGAGAAAACCTTTACACCCTGCAGCTGATCGAACAGATCATCGATCCTAGGTAAAGGATACCGTTTCTTGATCGTCAACTTGTTCAGCTCACGGTAGTCAATACATAGTCGTACACTTCCATCTTTCTTCTTGACGAATAATACAGGTGCTCCCCAAGGCGATATACTAGGTCGTATGAAGCCCTTATCCAGTAATTCTTGTAATTGGGTCTTCAACTCCTTTAACTCGGTCGGGGCCATCCTGTATGGTGCTTTAGACACCGGCGCCGAACCTGGCATAAGGTCTATCACAAATTCTGTAGCCCTGTCTGGTGGTAAACCTGGGAGATCTTCTGGAAATACATCTGGAAACTCCCGAACCACATCTATATCTTCCATCTTGAGTGACTCTGCCGTGAGATCGACTACAGAGACGAGATAACCCACTCCCCCTTTCTCCAAGCATCTCTTAGTTTTTAGGGCGGAGAGGATCAGCTTACGCTTCCTGGATAGCTTGATCCCAGCGAAACTATATTCCCTTCCCTCTTTGTCAGTAAGCACAAGCTTCCTTTCACCACATACAAGGACGGCCGAATGATGGCCTAGCCAATCCATCCCCAAAATGACATCAAAGTCTGCCATCTCAAGTATTACTAGGCTTGCTTCTAAGTCTCGGCCCTCAATACATACAGTACATGGTCCATAATATTCGGTCAAAGCCACTTCGACTCCTAGTGGAGAGCGAACTATCAAGCTTGGGTTCAATTGCTTGATTGGTAACTCCATTCGCTTCCCAAAAGAAATAGAAACAAAGGAGTGCGTGGCCCCAGAGTCAAATAATACTCTGGCGGGTAAACCAGCTACATTTACAATTCCTGGAATATATTGCCCCTTAGTTCTACATGCTCATGCAACTGAAAGAATAAACCAAATAGTAAGGGATAAAGTCGTACCAGTTACCACATCAGGTGATGCGGCTGCCTCTTCAGTGGTGACCGCATAAACTCTTCCTTGCTGGGGAGCTTGCTTCTTAGGTAGTGTGCAGTTCCTTGCAACATGTCCCAGCTGCTGACAGTTATAACATTTAATATTTGGGTTGGGTCTAGCGAACTGTGGCATAGGTGGTGCCGGGTTGTTTCTCGCAGGTGCTGTAGCGGTCTGTGCCCTGTATAGGCGGAATGGTCTAGTATTACCGCCACCCGAGCTCTCACCAGCAGATCTCTTCACTCCCCTCGTTCCGAGCGAAGAAGCTGTCCCTCCGACCGGGACTCTATCACCCTCGCAACTCCGTACAGCCTCACCGTAGGTTTTCTTGTCCAGACCCAAAAGGTGCTCTCGATGCTTCCACGTAGTCCCATGGTGAACCTACGTGTCTTGGTCTCCTCCTCCTGCATACTGGCTGGTGCGAAGAAGAATAGCTCTTCGTATCTTCGCCGATAAGCATCTACGGTCGACTGAGATTGCTGCAGATTGAGAAACTCTCTCTCCATTTGATCTCTGAAGCTCTTCGGAAAGTATTTGTCGAAGAAAGCCGCTTTAAACACTTCCCAATCAACCAGGGTATACTTATTTTCCAGATATGCCCGAGTAGAATTCCACCAAGCATTGGCGTCTTCCTTTAACATATGAGTGGCAAACAGAACCTTCTCCTCCTCAGTGCAAGTCATTAGTCGGAAGTTCTTTTCCATCTCTGCAACCCACTGTGCTGGCCACAATGGTTTCCCTGTCCGGCCCGTGAACGATGAAGGTTTCAACTTCAAGAATCTGTCCACTGACCTGCTCAGATCATGCTGTCCCTGTGTGTCAGCTCCATACCATGGTGGTGGATACAGATAAGCTCCCGGGTACGCAGAAGGCGACGGAAACCGATGCGGTGGTGGTATGTTCTGTGCTTGGCCCCTCGACCTTGGGCTACTATGCATCAGTTGGGTAGTATTAATTCCTCCTGACTCGGGCGTGTTTCCAGCGGGAACAGAACCTGTTGGCCTGAGCATCTTGATTGCCGGCTCAGAAATTCCTTCTGTTGAGCCTGCATCTCATAGACCAAGTTTGTAACAATGGTCTCAGAATTCCTGTGAGGTGGGCCAGGTAAATTTGTTGGTACTTCCGGGACCTGTTCCTCCTCCACTTCAGGACTGGGTTCTCTAACTTGGTCTTGTTCAGCTTGCTCTTCTTCTAGGCGCATCCTGGCCTGATGATGCTTCCGACCCCTTCGACCGTTTCCACCTGCCATCTCAGACTATTTATTTGGATCTGAGAAGAAGACATAACACGTAAGAACATCAATAATAGTTGTGTTAGTCTTGAATAATGCAAGGGAAAATAGTCGAGAAGTAACATTTCAATTTACATAATTTTAAAAATTTTAAATTCAATTTTTCTGGCTCTTTGGGGCGTACCGGTCGGAACATACCGGTCGCACCCCTGTGGAAAAATGCTGCGACTGGTATAGTCGACCGGTCAGAATTAAAATTCTGGCCGAGACATAGCGGTCGCATGTCTAGGAGATACCGGTCGACACTCTGTATACAGTGTTGCTCTGATACCAAGTTGTCACACCCCAATTCTGATCCAATCAGAACGGTGTGAGTGAACCATCATTAAACCAACGGTTCACACCAGGATCTCGAATAGGCCGTGTCCACCCATACAAACCATTACACATAACCACAATCAGAATATAAATATACAGCGGAAGACTTTAAATAGAATGAACTGAGTATCTATTGATAATTTAAATAAATATCCCATTATTCAAATTCAAACACCTAAAATATAATATCTTTTACATCTCTTAATACCAAGCAAAAATAACAGAAACAAATAAATAAATAAAAATCCATCACGGTACATCGAGAAGGGCACTCGCATGAAGCATCATGCTCGTCCTCCCCTGCTTGTACATCCAGAGCAGCTACACCTCCATATGTCGGAGCGTTCACGTAATCATCCACAGTATAACCTACATCCATATCTAAAACAAGATGTGCACAAAGGGTGAGCTCACAACACAGCTCAGTAAGACAATCAGACAGTTTCACAATATTATGCATGAGTATCAATCATTTTATCTTTGTGGTCTAGTTTTAAGTTTGCAATGTGCTATAGAAAGGTTTGATGGCCCCCGCACCTCTATACACGAGTGTGTGGCATCGCACAGTAGATCACACTACCACCAACCCACATGCACCCATCATGGAATAGAGATAGAGCTAAGGTATACCCGCACCTCCCGATACTCTACCCATACCGGTACCTAAGCCCCCACGGCCAGCGCTAGCAAATTGGGCTCGCAACTAACCAATCCTATATGTCAACAATGTATGCTCTATCCCAGCACAGCCGTCTACGGCATAGAGATAGAGCTAGAGCGTGTAGGCCGGGCCGGAGACCACAATACCTCACCTCCCCCTGATACCCTATCCGCAACTAACCCACTAGGATAGAAACAATACGCAGGTAGACCATATCCCAACATAACTCCCTACGGCATAGAGATAGAGCTAAAGCATCGTGGACAAGCCAGCGACGCTAGGAATCCAAGAGTACCACATAACAATGGCCGGGACAACATCAATATCGGAGACCACCGTACCACGACCTTCCCCTGATACCCCACCCGTACCAAGCATGTTAAGACAGAATACTACAAAAGGTGCCAGTGTGAAGAGCGATCCCAGGCCCATGCCCCACTCCACACACCAACGAAAATAATCACATGCCTAACAATCACATCCTATCAATGCATGAACAATAATAATAGCTGAAAGTAAAGGATGGCATGTGAATATGCACAACATCATATCATAGATATTCAATGATTAACAACGACTTACTGTCTATTAATTATTAAGTTTAGGTCAGATTCCCTTGACTGCCGTCGATCATCCTCCATGGATTTTCAGGGTTTCTCCTACCCATTCTAAGTCTAGGCTTTGAGTTAGAGTTATCCCCAACTCATTCAAGTCTCATTTCGATGAATATCATCTCGAAACTCGAATCTAGGGTTTGATGGCAACTTAGGGTTTATTGGCCAATTTTAGGGTTTTAGATCAATACCTACTTTGCATGGTATTGATCCACCCACACAACTAACATAGGGTAAGAAGATGGATTCAACACTTACCGTTGACAGGCGTAATGAGAGCGTCGTCGAACGGTAATGGCGGCACCTCCTTCTTCTTCCTAGCTCCTTCTCCTTTCCAAGCTCTTTCTCTTCTCTAGGGTTTGTGAGAGACAATGGAAAGGATTTGAGGAGGCTTAAGGGTGTATTTATAGGCTAGAAATAGGGTTTAGTAACCCTACTAGGATTAGGAAACTTCTAGGATTCGAAATCAGGAACGCGGGACCCGTAGAGACCAATTTCCAGATTCCCGCACATAGCTGTGCAGGCCATACCGGTCGACCGGTACCAAGACCGGTACCATCGACCGGTATACCTAAAATCAGATATAATTGGTCGACTTTGGTCCGATTTTGTACATGTTTGTTATCCGCTTGCCCCGTCTGGCTCGGTGATGATCGGAAGACCTGTCACGATACAAAACCAAGGTTAGACCGGGTTTTCAGAGTGCGGGTTTTACATCTAGGGCCTCGACGAGCCTCTAGCACCGGGTCATCTAACGTCACGTCATGAAGCTTCATCTTGACGATGACATGCCAGTTGAAAGGAGTAAACACTATAGCATCATGAGGTTCTTCGTCATGTATGCTGATGTTAAGGCACTAGAATAGGGAAGTCAATAGCTTGCCATAAGGTGAATGTCGCTTCTTTGAAGCCCGAGTGTCCTCTACCCCTGTAATCATGGTTTGCATAATGATGTAGGGAAGGTAGACTGGATGATGCTCTAGTACCTTGGAGGTGAGAAACTGGCCAAAAAGGGAGATTTCATCAAAATGGTTACGTTGAGGCAGGATGTTGTACTGGATTATCCTGCAGTATACTCTAGGAAGGGGGAAGAAGTTGCTGACTTGGAACGGATCTTGTGGCCATTAGAGTTTGTTCCGGATCTTTATCTTCTGGGCCTCAGATATAAAATCCTTGTCCTTACTTGTACCATACTCCTTGTCCCCAGCCATGGAAATGCTTAAAAGACTGGCCAATTGTTCTAATCTCAAAGTGAAATCTCCACCATTTACCTTGCTAGAGATACGTAACTCCCTAGCATGCTCAAATTCTCCCATGCAACCTTCGACCTCCAGGTTGCAGTAGAAGTGTTTCACCATGTCAGGCCGGGTGCCAACTTCAAGCCCAAGTATGGAGGACCACCCCATGGCATCAAATGTGGCCTGGACATCGAATTTTTCCAATTCCTAGAAGTTTACTAGTCGTCCCAAAATGACTGACTTCCACTCGAACTTAGCATAAGAAGCTTGTGCCTCTCGAGAACAGAAGTGCACATCATCAAAGGGTAGAAGAGGTTCGTTCCTTGGCCTCTTAGTTGCAGTCCAATGGGAAGCCATCTAGTCTGTAATGGAAAAGAGTGAATAAAGAAACTAAGTTAGAATATATATATATATATATATATATATATCTAGCAAAGTACATGGGAAGGAAGTATGAAAAAAAAGAATGTTAAGGCATTAAATGGTAGAGTAAATAAATTTCTAATAAGTAAGAAGTTAGAGCCTTTAGAGAAGATAGATGAACCATCATAGGGAATGTGAACCAGAATCCATTGGATATGGCAAAGAAATTTTTTTTTTATTTAAATCAAGGATGGACAAATTTCGAATGCATTTAGAATGCTTGATGTAACAATAGTAGTTTCAAAAAAAATTCATATACATAACCGGAAATGGAACAATACTTGATAAAGGAAGAAAACACTGTTAAAGTTATAGCAGGGCGATATTCCAACCAATAAGGTGTAATGGTCAAACTGAGTAAAACTAAGATGGGATATGCACATAGTTAGTGAAAGCATCACATCCATTGCTATAAATGAGATATAGTCCTACCATGAAACAAAAGAAAGAAAGAAAAAAAGAGAAAAGAGAGAATACCTTCAATTTAGCAAGAAAAGAGAAACATTGAAGTAAAACACTTATTTTGAGGAAACACCCCAAAATCCAAGCATGAATGAGATGTACGAAGCAAAACAATTAAAATGCAATAAGCAAAGCATGTGAATCACCCCCTCAACGATTAAAAATAACAAGGGATGAGTATGTAGGAATAATCATTAAGAGAAACCAATAATAAAGAGAGACTAGGGTTTTAAAAAACATTCTCCTAACCCTAGAAATGTAAAATTTTGATATAGAAGAAAGGAATCATACCTTGGAGAGAAGAAACCAAAGATTTGGTGAGGGATGAGTGTGGCTTGGAGACTTGAGAAAGCACCGGAGGTGAGGGAGAAGAGTTTTCGGAGGCGACTTGAGGCTCCAGGTAAGCTAGAAAGTGAATGGAAAAGAATGACCATGTTTTTTAATTTATAAAGTTGAATCTGGCCATAGCCAGTCGATAAATCCAATGAACCATCGTCCGCCTTATCGACCACCTTATCGTCCGATAATTCAGGCACCTTTCTGGAATTTGTCTGACGGAGAACCGGTTGATACAGTAAAGTCTAGCGCATCGACCAGATAGTCCCAGAATGCTGAGTTGTAGGAGTTTCGGTTGCGACAATTGGTCATGGTTATATTCAACTAAACGTCATAATCTAACATCGAAATTGATCAAATTATAGTACTGTTAAGGTGCAGGGTAGCATCGGTTTATAAATGATGATATCCCCCATAGGGCTTTATTATGTGATTAGAAACATATTACTGACCATGTGAACGTATCACAAGAAAAGTTGTGATTCAAGAAATTTTAAATGGTGCCGCATGATCGTTCAAATTTACACCGTACCATAAACCAGGGTAGTCCAATTCATAGCGGATCGAGTAATGGTTTGACTCCCAATGGTAACCAACCACCAATGGTTCCTTTGGAGGAAAGCCACCAGGGAAAGGCTTATGGACAACGTACGTGGCACCGATTCCTAAAGTTGAAACCATTGGAGTTTACCGGGTTGGCTGAAGACCCAAATCAATCCATAAACTGGATCCAAAGCATGGAAAAGACACTAGGACTGCTGGAATGTTTCGATGCCCAAAAAGTACAATGCGCAATGTACCAGTTAAAAGGAGCACCCTACCAGTGGTGGTTAGCTATAGAGCAGGGACTGAAATTAAAGCACAATGGGATTTCTTGGAGGACATTCCGAGATGCTTTTCTGGCACAGTATGCTTGGCCCACACCTCATAACAACATAATCCAAAATGTAAACATTCCTATGGCCGGAGTTAATTCTACTTACTCAAGACAAGACAATCCAGTAGAGGAGTTCCTAAGGATTAGGCCTCCAAAGTTTTGTGGTATGTGTGAGGACAAAGATTGAAAAGTTCAATCATAGAAGTCGCCACCTAGATTAAGGTCTAGGACCTTGAAAAATGTAAAATCTCACCCTAAGGTAAGACTTCGATTAACTCATGACCCTTAGATTGGATTTCTGGTCCATCAGAAAATGGGTAAGTGTCAGGTTACGGTTATGGGAAGGGGTTAGGCACCCAAACCACCCGATCGTGATCGGTCTCCTATACCTTTCCTATGCTAGACTCTATCTGTTCAACCAAACCAAACCAAGTGGTTTGATATCATTGAACCGAATCTGTATCCATCAGATTGCCTTCGTATCATGGAATTATTCCAAAAATCAGGTTCACCATCGTAGTTCAGGTGTGATTAGAGTTTATGGATGTGATTTACGCTTGTGCATGATTAAGTTCATTGTTCAAGTTGAAGTTTATGCTTGAAAGGCTGAGAAAATCCTATGGGTTAGGATCTGGATAGTCCATGTGGACTGATAGATAGTCCTAGTGGATCTAAGAATAATCCTATTTGGATTGAAATATGGATAACCCTTTATGGGTTGGAATATGGATAACCCTATCTGAGTTGAAATGTGGATAACCCTATCTGGGTTGAAATGTAGATAACCTTATTTGGGTCAAAATGTGGATAATCCATTCTGGATTGGAATGTGGGTAAGTATCCTAGTGGATCTATGGATAGTCCGAGTGGACTAAGGTATGGATCCAAATTTGGGATTCTCCCAAATGACCTACGTATCATAGGGTTTGCCCTAGGAATCAGAATCTACGTAGTTCGAAATCAGGATGGATATCCTAGTGGATCTATGGATAGTCCAAGTGGACTAAGGTGTGGATCCGAATTTGGGTTTCTCCCAAATGGCCTATGTATCCTAGGGTTTGCCCTAGGAATCAGAATCCGCGTAGTTCAAGCTGGATTGAAATGGTTGGATATCCTATTGGATCTATGGATAGTTTGAGTGGACTAAAATGTGGATCCAAATTTGGATTTCTCCCAAATGGTCTACGTATCCTAGGGTTTGCCCTAGAAATCAGAATCTGCGTAGTTCGGGATGGATAAAAATGGTTATATATCCTAGTGGATCTATGGATTGTCCAAATGGACTAAGGTATGGATCCGAATTTGGGTTTCTCCCAAATGGCCTACGTATCCTAGGGTTTGACCTAGGAATCAGAATCCACGTAGTTCGGGCTGAGTAACCCTATTTGGGTTGGAAAATGGGTAAGTATCCTAGTGTATCTATGGATAGTCCGAGTGAACTAAAATGTGGATTCGAATTTGGATTTCTCTCAAATGGCCTACGTATCCTAGGGTTTGCCCTAGGAATCAGAATCCGCGTAGTTCATGCATGGGTAACCTGTTCTAGGTTAGAATGTGAGAACCTATTCTAGGTTTAGGGTTGAGAACCTATTCTAGGTTTAGGGTTGAGAACCTGTTCTAGGTTTAGGGTTTACCGAGGGGTAAAATCATCCTGAATTACCCTTTCAACCTAAGCTCTAATTTTGGAAAGTTTGGCAAAGTATTCTCTTTCTTTATTAAGATTTTTATTATTCCTATTATGCCCTTCCTAAGAATGTGGGTGCCTAAATGCACGTCCCCACACCTAATATGTTTGCTAGGTGTACAGATATGGCAGTTCGACTAAGGTGCAGCATAAATTAAATTATTGCCAAAATAGAATATTCTATCTAAATATGACATATAAAACATTTATGGCAAGAAATTCACATGTAGTAAGATTGTTTAAAATCTCTCAAATATGGCATGTATTGCAAATAAGGCAAGAGCCTATATGGCATGATCTAGTATGCTATCTTCAAAGCATGGCACGACCTAATATGGCAGTGAGCATTTAAACATGGCAATGAATATCCAAATATGGCAATGAGCATCAAAACATAGCGGTGAACATCTAAATATGGCAATGAGCATCCAAATATGGTAATGAATATCCAAATATGGCAATGAGCATGGCAATGGTCATCCAAATATTACAATGAGCATCCAAACATGACAGTGAGCATCTAAACATGACAGTGATCATCCAATCATAGCAATAAGCATCTAAACATGTCAGTATATCTAAAAACACTCATAATGAAAAATTCAATGGTATAAATCATTATTGATGGTAATTTAACCGTTCAAATTCATTTAAAATAATCCCAATCCTAATCCAATGGTTCATATCCATCTAAACCAACCATAAAGATAATCCAACGGTTTAGATAACTCAGAATGATAATCCAACCGTTCAGATTCATTTAAATCACTCCTGATGACAATCCAATGGTTTAGATCACTCAAACTGATAATCCAACCATTCATATTCATTTTGATCACATATCATGACAATCCAACAGTTTAAATCACTCATGATGGAAATCCAACCATTTAGATTCATTTAAATCACCCATAACGCATTATATCATCAGATTTTAGATTTTAATGATTCAGATCTAACTAAATCTTATCAATCATGCATCATATCATCATATCTAGAAAATCAATGGCTCAAATCATGAGTTGATCAAATTGAGTGGTTCAGATCATGGGTTGATCCGATCGGGAGATCAAGGGATCAAATTAAACCAATAATCAAAATTAAATTAACAACACATATGATAGGATCAATGATCAAAATCACATTAGTACAATCGAATCAACTGGCTCATAAAAAATCTCCATGATTTAGATCAATAAGGAGAGAGGGGGTTTGATCATGGTGGTCAAGGGTTTCAGATCATGTTTGGATGGTTTGAAGGGCTTGGATATGGGTATCACAGGTGGTCCAGATGGGAGTTATCAGGTTCGGTGGGTGATATGGCAGCATGGGATGAAGGGTGTAGATGGATGCATGCATCTATAAGGATAGGTGGGGGTGTTCGATTGATGATCAAGTGGGTAATAGTATGTGAAGGCTTGGCTGGGGTTACAAGTGATCTTGCGTATTGGGCTTAGGCGGGAGAAACTGCAAGTGGATGTGGACAGATGGCTAGTGTGGTAGTGAGATGTTGGTTGAGTAGTGCTGGAAGGAGAGTTTCAAGGGTATTACAGGTGGAATAGGATGCATACCTCTCTTCTCTCTCTGCTCTTTCTATCTAGCTTTAGTTCTTCTCCTTCTTCATCTCGGTTCTTCTCTCCCTCCTCCAGCTCCTCTTCTTCCTTTTCTCTTCTTCTCCTCGATCTCCTCTCCCTTTTCCCGATTCTTCTTCCTCTTTCTTTTTATTTTTTTTCGGTTCTCCCTCTCTTCAGTTTTCCCCTTTTTTTTTTTCTTCCTCTCTTGATTCTCTCCTCTTTTTTTTTTTCCTCTCTTCTCAATTCTCGGTCCTCCATCTTCTCGGGATTTTCCTTCCTTTTTTTTTTCTTTTGTTTATTCTTCCTCTCCCTCCTCTTTTTTTTCCTTTTTTTATTCTTTTTCTCCCACCGCCCTCTCTCTCTCACCAATCTTCTCTTTTCGATCCTCTCACTTTTCTTTTCTTTTTTCCTTTTTTGATTCTTTTTCTCCACCGCCCACTCTCTCTCCCGATCTTCTCTTTTCGATCCTCTCACTTTTCTCTTTTTTTTCCTTTTTTATTCTTTTCTTCTCGATCTTCTCGATTTTCTACCTTTTTTATTCCTCTTTTTTTTCGGTAATCCCTCTTTCTCTTCCTCTTCTCTCTCTCGGTCTCCATCTTCTCAGGATTTTCCTTCCTTTTTTATTTTTTTTCCTTTTTTTATTCTCACCACTCCTCTTTCAACTTGTCTTCCTCCTCTCTCTCTCAGATTTCATTCCTTTTTTTTTATTCGGATTCTACTTTCTTTTTATATATAAAACATATAAATATATAATATATTAATATATTAATATATATAGTATAATATAGATATAAGACATATGTATATATTATATGATATATTATAATATATTATACATTATATAAACATATAAATAATATATAAAAGAAATACATGCATATGCGCCGACATGAATTGGTCTGGATTGACAAGGATTGACTGGGTTGGGCCAAGACTGGCTTGGGCTGAGCTGAGTTGACTAGATTGACTGAAATTAATGGATTTTCTCTCTCTATCATTTCATGGGCCATTTCCGTTGTCGTTCCGCACGAAATTTTTCGATAGCCTCTATTCTAAATTTTCTACGTTCACTTTGTAGGACATTAAAAATGAAGAATATTGAAACTTGAATCACCTCATTTGGAAATAAAATGGCCAACTTATGAATTTTTGAAGTTTAAGCAGGCCAATTATCAATAATTTGGTCACCATTCTACATGGGATCCTTCGGAGATTTCTACCAGAAATTCTTTACATCCACTTTGTAGAGTATTAAAAATGAAACATAATGAAACTGAAATCACCTGATTTGGATGTGGGATGACCAAAATATGAATTTCTAAAGGTTAAATGACCATTTCCATGTGTAATTTTGCATGGGACCCTTCGAAGATTTCTACCCGGGATTTTTCGCATCCACTTTGTAGAACATCATAAATGAAGAATAATGGTCTTGGAATCATCTGAATCCGACTTAGATAGGAAAAGATATAAGGCTTTGAAGTTCTAATGATAATTTGCATGAAAGTTTGCATGGGGCCCACTGGTGACTTCTACCCGGGATTTTTCACGTCCACTTTGTAGAACATCATGAATGAAGAATAATGGCCTTGGAATCATCTGAATCCGACATAGAACGGAAAAAATATGAAGCTTTGAAGTTCTAACGATAATTTTGTATGAAAGCTTGCATGGGGTCCGCTGGTGACTTTTACCTGGGATTTTTCACGTCCACTTTGAAGAGGACTGAAAAAAAAGGAATATTGGCCTTTGAATCATCCGATTCTGATATCAAATGACCAAGATATGATGACTTGAAGTTTGAATGATAATGCATGCATCAACGATAATTATGTAAATGCCCCTGCACTTTCAAACTGCGATATCTTCCTTGTTTGAAGTCAGAATTTGATGATTCCGGTCTCATTTTGAAGATAAATTCACAACCTATTCATCCAAGTAGATAATAGCCCATGACCCTGCTGTGGGGTTCAGTGGAGAATCATAAATGTTTGGATTAATGGTCGAAAACCTACCATATTGGTTCACTTATGCAGAGGGTGGCAAAAATGGGGTGCTTACAACTTCATCAATTATATCAGGTACAATCTTCAATCTTGCAAACATATTTGAAAATCGATGAATAAACCCTTGGTTGGTTGGTTCACTCGGTGCATCTATCACGAACTGCTCCTTACCATCATTGAATACTCTTCCTGTAGTACATATAGCTGCAGTCGTGTTAACTTCTCCTTGAGATTTCATCATTGTTTTCCTGCTTAGCGCATCAGCCACTACATTAGCCTTTCCTGGGTGATACTGGATATCACAATCATAATCCTGTAATAATTCCAGCCATCTTCTTTGTCGCATGTTCAACTCCTTCTGATTAAATAGATAAGTAAGACTCTTATGATCTGATTTAATCTGAAATTTCTCTCCATACAAATAATGTCTCCATATCTTGACAACATGTACCACAGCCGCTAATTGCAAGTCATGGGTGGGATAGTTCTTCTCATATGTCTTCAGTTGTCTTGAGGCATATGCAATTACTTATTCTCCTTGCATAAGTACACATCCTAAACCCAATCCTGACGCATCAGTGTACAAAATAAATGGCTGTCCTGGTATAGGAATAGTCAAGACCGGAGCTGATATCAATCTAGTCTTCAATGTTTGAAAACTCTGCTCACATTTATCAGTCCAAACAAATTTCCCTTCTTAGTCAAACTGGTGAGAGGTACGGCAATTCGAGAATAGTCTTCCACAAATCGTCGATAATACCCAACTAGACCTAGGAAACTTCTAATTTCTACAACGCTCTTCGATGCTTCCCACTTCACAATGGCTTTAATCTTACTAGGATCCACTTTAATTCCTTCAGCAGATACAACATGGCCTAGGAAGACGACTTCATTTAGCCAAAACTCACACTTTGTAAATTTGGCGTAAAGCTTCTCTTCCCATAACCGTTGTAGAGCGGCTCTTAGATTCATAATATGGGTTTCCTTGTCCTTTGAGTAGACCAATATATCATCAATGAATACAATGACCGACGTATCCAACATATCATGGAATACCCGATTCATAAGTTCCATAAAAGTTGCTGGTGCGTTAGTCAATCCAAAAGACATGACCAAAAATTCATAATGTCCATATCTGGTCCTGAATGCTGTCTTGGGAATATCACCATCCTTAATCTTCAACTGATGGTATCCTGACCGTAGATCGATCTTGGAGAACACCTTGGCACCTTGCAACTAATGCAACAAATCCTCGATCCGAGGCAATGGTACCGATTCTTGATTGTTAGCTTATTCAGTTCCCGGTTGTCTATACACAGTCGAACACTACCGTCCTTCTTCTTTACGAATAATACTGGCGCTCCCCATGGTGATATGCTAGGTCTGATGTTACCCTTGTCTAGTAGTTCTTGTAACTGTACTTTTAATTCCTTTAGTTCAGTAGGAGCCATCCGATAAGGTGCTTTAGATACTGATGCGGCTCCGGGTATCAAATCTATAACAAACTCTGTAGCTCTGTCGGGTGGTATTCCTGGTAGTTCTTCAGGAAATACATCTGGAAAGTCACGCACGACATCAATATCCTCCATTCATGGTGCTTCCTTGGTGAGGTCGACCACTGAGACTAGATACCCAACTCCTCCTTTCTCAAGGCATTTCCTAGCCTTTAATGCAGAGGATGAGTTTTCATTTATGGGGAAGTTTGGTTCTTGCAAAACTGAACTCTGCTCCTTCATTGTTCTTAAATGTCAGCTTCTTTTCGGCACATAATAGGTTTGCAGAATGCTGAGCTAACCAGTCCATTCCCAAGATGACGTCAAAGTCTGCCATCTCAAGTTGAATTAAAGTTGCATCCAAAGTTTTATCGTCAATAAGAACTGAACATGGTCCATAACCAATTTCTAACTCCACTTCTAATCCCATCGGCGATCGTACAAGCAATTTGTAGTCTAATGATTTGAAGGGTAGATTTAGCTTCTTTCCAAATGACACAGATATAAAAGAATGAGTAGCTCCAGAATCAAAGAGTACTCTGGCGGGAATGCCATTAATAGATACGATACCTGTGATTTGTTTTAATTTAGTCACATGCTCACACAACGTAACACAAAATGAAAAAGGTTCAAGTCATATCGATGACCACATCAGGCGATGCAGCAGCATCCTCAGAGGTAACAGCGTAAACTCTCCCTTGCTGTAGTTGTTTTCTGGGCTTAGTACACTCTCTTGAGATATGCCCTACTTGATTGCAGTTAAAACATCTCATTCCTTCGCCATTTGACTTCGGTTGCGGTGGGGCTGCTAAAGTGGTCTTGGCTGCAACATTGAAGCCTTGGGTACGGAAGGGTTTGAATGCTTTGGTGTTCCCTCCGTTGTAAAAATTTCCATTCGGCCTTTTAATACCCCTGTTTTAAGAAAAATAACTCTCTTTCTAGCTCGACTCTATCACGCGAGTAATTTATACAGCTTCATTGTAGACTCTCTTCTCAAGTCCCAGAACATGTTCATGGATGCTTCCCCTGAGTCCCGTGACAAACCTTCGGGTCTTTGTGTTTTCCTCTTGCATGCTAGAGGGTGCAAAGAAGAGCAGCTCCTCATAACGTTGTTGATATGCATCCACAGTCATTTGCCCCTGATACAAACTCAGGAACTCTCTCTCCATAGAATCTTTAAAACTTTTAGGAAAGTACTTCTCAATGAATGCCTCTTTGTATATACCCCAGGTCAGTTGGGTGTGCTTTGTTAACAGGTAATTCCGTGTGGACTTCCACCAGTGGTGTGCATCACCTTTCAGCATGAATGTTGCGCACAACACTTTCTCCTCTTCATTCACCGTCATCATCGTAAAATTTCTCTCCATCTCATCAATCCAGTGTGCTGGCCACAACGGATCAGCTGGCTTACCATTATACTCTTTGGGCTTCATCTTCAGAAAACGTTCAACTAGTCTGGAATGGTCTAATTGATGAGGAACATAAGCCCCATACATAGGTGGTTGGTACTGATAACCACCATGAGCTACTTCAGGGTTCTGAACTTGAGCCTGCATGATGGGAGTTTGAGGTGCATGGGATACCGTGTTACTTCCCCCTGGTACTGTGCTTGCCTGTCCTGCTAGCATCGGTGTCATCTGTGCAACTAGAAAAGTCATGCCTATGGCAGCTTGCATAGTAGCTTGTACCTGTTGTATTTGTTGCAGCTGTTGTGCCAAGTTCATCACGACTGTAACCAGGTCTGTAGGTGGAGCTGACAGATTAGTAGGATTTGTCTGACCATTAACTACGGATGATGCCGTGTTTAGATTCTCCTATGTTTCAGGATGTATATGGATGTCTTCCCCCACAGGTGGTGGTGGTGGAATGGAGTTTCGGCTTTGCCTGGTTACTCTTCGCCCAGCCATTTTTCCATTCTGATGATGGTAGTGCCTGTAAGTAATCATAGCACATGAGGCAATCAATATAATTATTCTCCAGTTAAAAATCCAACTAATCCATATCATTTTCGAATTTTTCAGATCATTCTATCAAAATTACTGTATTTTCTAGCGTAGGGTCGATGGTAGGGTCGGTCCTTATGCGACCCTAGGGTATGCGACCCTGAGAATCACTGTCAACTTACCGAGAGCCTAGGGTCGATGGTAGGGTCGGTATATGTCCGACCCTAGGGTCGACCCCTAGTTCTCTCTCAGATCACCGAGAGGCTAGGGTCGATGAGGGGGTCGGAGGCAAGGTCATATGTTTTGGTCGAATTATGCGACCCTATGACCCAGAATCAGGTTTTAAATCCAGATTTTGGATTCATTTCTCATTCTTTCTCCTCCTTTCCGACTCAGCTCATTCCTCTGAGTTGCTACAGTGACAACCCCGACCCGTTTGGTGATTCTATCATACATTCGAGACTCTCACTCCTTCTCTTCAGGTGTGTGTGCTCTACTGTTTCATGTTTTTAAGGTTTCCTAACTAGGGTTTCGGCCATTTATATTGTTTTCTTCAAATTAAAATTTCTCCAATCGTAAAATTTCAATTTTTATTGGGGGCTTTTGCTGTTGGTCACCCAATGGACGAAAGCCCTAAAAAATATTCAAGTTTCATCAGTTGGTTATAGAGAAACTTGAAATTTTCAAATTTTGACCTAATTTTTCAAGATTTTTGAATTTCTTGAAATTTCTTCAAATTCAATCTTCTTAGATTAAATTTCCAACTGTATGAGTCTTGCAGGATAGTTTAGAATCTATGTAAGTCCTCCTGACCATGTGTATGGGTGAAAAGTGAGGCTTTTGACCAATTTATGCCATTATAATGCTGAAATTTTTGGATTTTTCACCATTACTGAGCTATTATCTGTTTTTCTTTGTTTTTGGCAGATAATATGGCTCGTACCAAAGTACCTAGGGTTCACGACCCAGTTTGTTTCCGTTCTAACGAGGCCGAGGCTCAGTATGCTCGCTACGCTCGTAAGAAGGTAGAGGGAGGTCATCGTGTGGACTTGGCTAGTCTAGCCTTGTTCGACGTGGAGACAGCATTTGGTGACATGGGCTGGCTTCCCGTGATTATCTACTACGCCTGTACCCGTCCTGATTTGGTGAGACAGTTCTATTGTAATCTCCAGGTGGTGGGAGATCACAATGACACTGAGAGGGGTAGGGAGCTCAGAATCACGAGCTACGTCAAAGGAGTAGAGATTTCCTTTGACTGCCAGCAGTTAGCGGACCTCTTGGGCCTATCACATGACGGCCCCTTGGTATACTATGCTCCCAGAGAGCCTATCACATGATTGCTGGGAGATGAAGGTGATCAACCTACGCCCAAAGCCTCGGGTTTACTGTAAGATCATCCAGCACAATTTGATACCCCAGAGTGGACACTACGAGAGGATCTCCCAGTTGACCCAGTATTTACTTTACTATATCTGCACTAGGCAGCCTGTCTGCCTCCCTTATATTATTATGAGGACGATGATCTGTGCTACGCTGCCTGGTCAGATAGGCAACCTGCCCTATGGATGTCTGATCACCACCCTGTTTATCCGCCTAGATGTTGATTTAGTGGATGAGAGGATTCAGGAGAAAACCTTCTCATCGGTTCTGGACTGGGAGGCAATCTGCAGGATGGGCATGCGGGATGCTCAGGTCAGTGATGAGGAGAGGAACGCTATGGTGCGTCCTCGTACTCGGGTGGAGGTGACAGACGCTGAGGCAACAACAACAGCCGCTGGAGCAGGGGCTCATGGGGGTGATGCTGGGGATGAGGATCGTATGTACATGGATGTAGACTCCATACCTCCTCCATCACCTCTACATTCTACTGGAGCTGGTCCTTCATAGACTCCTTCACGCACGGCTGGTCCTTCACGCCCACCATCTGATGATATGATGAGATTACTTCGTGAGATCAGGGAAGCTCAACGCGTGACTGATTCGAGGGTAGGAGAGCTTCTAGATGCTCAGTGTGTGTCTGATCAGCGGATGACTGCGTTGACGGCTAGTCTCCAAACGACCCAGACTCAGATAGCCTGGCTGACTAGAGTCTATGCTAAGGACTATGACAGAGATCGCAAGACACCGCCTCCCCCATCACCTCCAGCTTCATGATGTATTTTTTTTTCTTTTTCTTTTCTTTTGTATACAGAGTAACTATCCGGGTTGTGGACTGTACTCTGCTTTGGATATGTATATAATCTTGTTTTTAGTTGGATACATATAAAACTTGTTTCTCCCTTTATATGTGCATTATTTTCTTTCTTAATTTTGTCTCAAACAACACGATGCTTACAGTGTGTTTTTATTACAGTTTTTAAATTTTTCCTAACTCAGTTCACAAACTTTGTTGAATCATACTGGTTCGACAGACAGGGCCTGAGGGCTCTGATACCAAGTTGTCACACCTCAATTCCGCACTGTTCAGAATGGTGTGATGAACCGCTAATAATCAACGGTTCAACCATGATCTCGAATAGGCTGTGTCCATTTGGTTTAATCCATACACTCCCACAATCATAATCAGAGTAAATATACAATAGCGAAAGTCTTAATATTAAATGAACTGAGAATCTAAACATGATAATCATAAATAAAATATCCAATTATCTTGTATTGACTGAGACATAAGTAAAGTAAATAAAATAAAATATCAAATTACATTTCCTCAATAATCCAAATAAAAATCTAATAAAAAACGCATGAATTGCACTCGCATGACGAGTCATGCATCTCCACTATATCTTCTGCGTCCATCGCCGCAACATGTCCGTATGCGGGAGCACTCATATAATCTTCCACAGTCATACCTGCATCATTAACTAAAATATTCGAATTCGAAAAGGGTGTGCACACATCACGGCTCAGTGAGCAAACAAAATAATGCAACAAACATATGCATGCATTCAATTCATAACTGTGGTCTGATATATAAGTTTACAATGTGCTATAGAAAGGTTCGGAGGCCACCACACCTCTATACATGAGTGTGTGGAGCCGCCCAATGAATACTAGTATTGCCATCCCACATGCACCCATCATGGACAAGTATACACCCAATGAAAACGGCATTGTTGTACCGGCTGCCCATACCAACACGTAAGCCCCTATTGGCGAGGGCTTGCAAACTGGGTTCGCAACTAGCCAATCCTAATGTCAAACAATGTATCTAAGGCCTCACCCCAGCATCCCTCAATACATCCATAGAGATAGAGCTAGGGTCTGGTGACCAGGACACACCACAATGTCACGTCCCCCCTGATGCCCTACGATGTATAAGTTCTGCTAAGGTAATGGCGATACGACGATGTTAGTGGACAATACTTGAGTAGAGATAGAGCTAGAGTCTGGTGACCAGGACACACCTCGATATCACGTCCTCCCCCTGATGTCCAACTCGCATCAAATACACTAACCATACACAAACATTCACATGCCTATTCCTAACATCACCATCATCATCATGTTATAAACATATAAAATTAAATATGCATGAACAATAATAGTAGGAATAGAAAATGACATGTTGAATGCACATTACAATCATAAAATCATAAAATCATACTGGCATTGGACTCAATAAACGAAAACAGTTTATTATTAGCCAATTAGTTTAGGTCTTGTTCCCTCACCTTTGCTTGAGTGTAGATCATCTTTCAAGCTTTAAGAATCACCTTTATATCACAAGGAAAACCTAACAAGTCGATAGATTTTAATTAGAATTAATTTCAACAGTTTTAAGCTTGTTGTAAAGCTAGGGTCACAGGATGGGTCGCAGGTATCTGAGACCCCAGGGTATAGGGTCGGTTACCCATCGACCCTATGTGTGACCATAGCCCCCCTTGAATTTCCCGAGAGCATGGGGTCGATCCTATAGTCTTGTAGGTCCATCCTAAGAATGTTCTATGGCTCATAGCTATATTTTTACATACATTCCATCGCCTATGATGATTACCTTCATGGATTCCTTTGAAACTCATCTATGGGTAGATGATTTGGGTTTCTCCCAACCCTAACTTTTTCATAAACTATTCTTAGGGTCTTACATAGTTCATGGAGAATGTATCCATACCTTAGGGTTGCTGAGATTCAGAGATTCCTCTGAATTCCTTCTCTTTAGTGGTCTTCTCAAATTTTCCTTCTCTTCTTCTTCTCCTCCTTCTCTTCTCTTTCTCTCACTATCAATTAAGGTTTCAAAAGGAGTGAAAGATGCTAAGGGATGTCCTATTTATAGAGAAAAACCTCCCAAAATTCGTCCCAACGAGTTTAGGAAAGGTCCCCTTTGAATTAGGAAAGTTTCCTAATTTCTGATTTCTGTCAGTTTGCCTAGGGTCGATGCTAGGGTTGCAAAATCCATCGACCCTAGGGTCTCAAGTCATCCGACCTTAGGACCTAAAAACCATGGGTTGGATCCTGTTGAGGTGGGGTCGACCCTACCTATTTAGGCATGCGACCCTACCCTCCATTTTACTATTTTTGAGTCAATTTCATACCTGGTCTTGTGATTTCCTTCACGCACTTGGTCCATGTGGCTCGACCATGATAGGTAGACCTGGTACAAGGTGGTAAGACCGGTTAGTTCGGTACGGGTCTTACATGCATCATCAACTAAAAATATTCGACGTCAAAAGGGTGAGCATACATCATGGCTCAGTGAGCAAACAAAATAATGCAACAAACATATGCATGCATTCAATTCATATCTTTGGTCTGGTTTATAAGTTTACAATATGCTATAGAAAGGATTAGTAGCCGCCGCACCTCTATACACGAGTGTGTGAATCTGTCCAATGGATCAAACACCATTGTCGTCCCACATGCACCCATCATGGAATAGAGATAGAGCTAAAGTGCTTGGATCAAACACTGCATAACACTTCCCCTGATGCCCTACCCATACCAATACGTAAGCCCCTATTGGCGAGGGCTTACAAACTGGGATCGCAACTAACCAATCCTAATGCCAAACAGTATATCCAAGGCCTCACCCCAACATCCCTCAATACGTCCATAGAGATAGAGCTAAGGCCCCCCGACAGAGTCTGAGACTACATGGTCCGAGACCACCTCCCCTGATGCCCTGCGACGTAATAGTTCTGCTAAGGTAATGGCGATACGACGATGTTAGTGGGCAAGACTTGAGTAGAGATAGAGCTATAGTCTGGTGATCAAGATGAACCACAGTGTCACGTCCTCCCCCTAATGCTCCACTCGCATCAAACACACTAACCATACGCATACATTCACATGCCTATTCCTAACATCATCATCATCATCATGTTATAAATAAATAAAATTAAATATGCATGAGCAGTAATAGCAGGAATATTGGATGACATGTGAAATGCACATTACAAGCATACAAGCATAGAATCATTCATGGCATTGGACTCAATAAGTAAAACAGTTTGTTATTAGCCAATTAGTTTAGGTCTTGTTCCCTCACCTTTGGTCGATGATTGTTCCTCGTCCAAGCTTTGTAAATCACTTTTAGACTACTTGGAAACCTAACAAATTTATAGATTTTAAATTAGAGTTTGTTTCCATCAATTCAGACTTCCAGAAGCTGAGTGGTCACAGGTGTAGCTGCACCTGTGGACTCAGTTTCTACGACCACAGGGTGTGTGGTCGATATGTGTGGTCGCATATCATGCGACCTCACATGCGACCACACCCTCCCTGGAACTTTCCCGAGGGTGTGTGGTCGATCATATGTGCCTCGTGTAGTCTCATATCATGTGACCATACATGCGACCACACCCTCCCTGGAACTTTCCTGAGGGCATGTGGTCGATCATATGTGCCTCGTGTGGTCGATCATACTACGACCACATGAGTGATGGTCGACTTTTCCACTCTCAACTCAATTCCTTCGTGTTTTGATTCCTTGGCTTATCATCATGATCTTCCTATGATTGTTCTATGGCTTAAAATTCATATTTTTACATAATCCATCATCCTAATAGATTCCCTCCATGGATCTCTTAGAATTTGTTCATGGTTTTATGATTGGGATCTCACTTTGAATCACGTTCTCCTCCATGATCTATTTTATGCATTCAACTGATTTAGGGGATGTTTTCATACCTTAAACTTGTTGAAGAGTCAGAGTTCTCTCTGAATTTCCTTCTCTTAGTCTTCCTCTTCAATTCTCCTTCTCTTCCTCCTCTTCTCTTTCTCTTTCTTTCAGTTTGAGTTCTAAAAGAATGGAAGAGACTAAGGGACATCCTATATATAGAGGAAAACCCTCCATATAGAGTCCAACTTAGATTAGAAAAGAACCCCCTTCAGATTAGGAAGGTTTCCTAATCACAGAGTCAGTTTGACTTCGTGTGGTCGCACGTGGGATCGCAGAACCCGTCGACCACACATCCAAAAAATGCGACCACACGTCCCAGACTCCTGTGGTCTAATTATTCTGAGGTGTGGTCGACCCCACCTATTTAGGTATGCGACCACACGCTTCTAATTAGATGATTTTGGATTCAATTTCATACCTAGCATTGTGGTTTCTTCACGTACTTGGTCCGCTTGGCCCGACCATGATAGGAAGACCTGATACAAGGTGGTAAGACCGGTTAGTATGATACGGGTCTTACACAAAAAATTGGAACTAGTCAGAAGAACCGACAGCTAAGATCAACAGTTTTCAGAATTGAGTGGGCTCAATACCGCCTAAACAACATATAAGAGAGAGAGAGAGAGAGATGAATGTGCATTGAAATCATAAAATCAGTTTGACCACTTATAGTTTAGAAACCTGTTTAGAAAAATAGATGGGCTGGGCCATGTAGATTGTTACTTTCTTTAAGATTGTATTTACCCCCTGTGGTGCAGTGGGTCCTTGTGAATCACCCTTCAAGATGAAAACAGCCTCTTAAAGCCCTCCTAGTTATGTGCACAAACAACTGACCTCGTAAGAAGAACCGACGGCTTATATCAATAGTCTTCAAAACAGAGTGGGCTCGATACTATCTAAACAGAATATAAGAGAGAGATAATTGAAGGGAAAGAGGAGAGAGAGAGTGAGAGAAAATAATTTGCATTAAATTCTAAGTAAGTTGGACTAAGGCAATGCCCTCTATTTATAGAGGAAAAGTGCCTTTCCAGAGGATTACTCCAAAGGGTTGCGTCCATTAGATGGACGGCCAAGATGTGTCTGATCCAAGAGACACTTGGATTAAGGGCTCAGATCCACTCCCTTTAGACGTAGGGATACTTCCCTATGTTCCACAATATCTTTATCTAATTGTAGGTATGTACGAAAGAAAATTTTGTTAATGAAAGAATCTTATTACAACTTAATTTCTGCCAATTCCTTTCTTTTCTAGAAACCACTGGATTTCAACACCAAACTTATCCCTATACGTATGGGTGTACCTCTACCTTCTAAAAAGTATAGGAAACTACCCTTCAAAAGGGTACATACGTAAGTGTACGTGTCTACGTCCACGTTTATGTTTGTGTCTGTGTCCACATCTGCTTCTGTACCTGCACACCCTGGACTTAGAGCAATGCAACGCGGCTCGGCATGGCTCAGGCCGCACCCATGCGTGCACAGTTAAAGACAACCAGAACCCCCAAACACCTTCCTCAAGAGAGAGACTTCCTTTTAATGGCTCAAGATGTGTAGGGACACCTTTTACATATAAACCTCTACTCATCTTTATCCCAAAATTTTTTCTATCTTAACCAACTCAAAACAAAACCAAATTTGATTTCCCGCCAAAATGAAAATGAAAGTTTAAATTTTAGATTTTAAACTTTTTGAAATTTTTACTTCTTTTCCTTTAAAAATCAATAATTTTCCCTAAAAGTTTCAAAAATATCCATAAAATCAAAAGCACACATAATCTCATGAGAACATGTAAGAGACGGCATTATAGATGTCTTTCAACCTAAAGCTACACTAGGTTTGAGAGGTCATACTATAAAGTACGGGTGAAGCAATGCTCATTAAACCTTTCCTCATTAGTGTAGGTGACTGACCCAATAGTTATCCCTTATAGTCCGACCCTCAAATATTTTCTTTTGTAAAGGTGGACATTTTTATCTAACCTTGTCCCTATCTTGGATTCATTAATGTTTAGAGAGTCCACTCTTAAAACTCTTATTGAAAGCAACCCCACTTCCTACATTCACTTAAGTCAACCCATAGTGTACACCACAATTAACATACCCCCATATTTTGATGGGATATTTGGCTTAATTTAGAATCCTGTGATTCATCCTTCATTCTTTGTGGTGAGTACTACCTTACCATCTAACTAAAATGAGCGTAAGTATGATACTACTAAATAAGTCATCTAGTGATTTCGTTTTTACTCATTGAACCTAATTCCAAGGATCTCCAATCATATAGGTTGGGTTTCCATCACATGACTTACGCCACGAGCTTCAGACTCATTCCTTTATATTATGACTTTGGTGGTATAAGGCTTTGTAATTATTTCTATCAAATTCTTTTCTAACCTTACAAAGTCGATAGCTATCGTTCCTTTACTTACATATTGCCTCACCAAATTGTGTCTTAGGCATATTTTCCTTCTCTTTTCGTTATATACTTTACTCTTTGCTTTAAAAATAATAGTTTCACTATCACAATGAAGTGATACTGTAGGCATCTATATAGACCATAACGGAATATCTGCCACAAGGGCTGAGCCATTCGGCTTCAATCTCAACCTTTTTAAAGGCTATAAATTTTGTTTACATGGTGAACCCTGTACCACAGGTTTATTTAACCAATTTCCATGAAATCGCTCTACCACCAAGAGTGAATATATATCCACTCATAGCTAAGGATTCCTCTATATCCGATATGAGATATCCAATTTTCTTCATAGTACCCTTCTAGTATTGATGGATTTCTACTATAGTGCAAACCATAGTTTATAGTTCCTTTAAATTCCTTAATAGTCTTACTAGAGCTTCCCAATACTAATTTCTAGGGATATGAATATGTTGACCCAATTTCCTAACAACTAACGCTATATCAAGTCTTGTTAAATTCATCAAGTAAATGACTGAACCATTGATCTAGGAATTCTCTTTTTGGGAGACCGATTCCCCTTGATGTTTTATGAGATGGCCTCTAACCACCAAAGGTGTTTTCATTGGAGCATTCTCAAAGTACCCATGCTTCTTAAGTAGGTTCTCCACATAGTGTACTTGAGATAATATTATCTCTTTATTTTTCTTAATAATCTTGATTCCAAGAATCACATAGCTTCTCATATGTCCTTTGTATCAAACTTAGACATAAGGAATTTCTTTGTTAGTTTTACAATTTTAATATCAAATTCCATAATAAACATGTCATTAACATACAATACAATGATTACACCTTTTCCATTTGCGAACTTACTATATCCATACCTATCAAAGTTACTAATGATAAAAGCATTTGTCAATAACACATTATCAAGTTTTTCATGTCATTGTTTAGGTGCTTATTTCAATCCATATAAAGATTTTATTAATTTAAAAACCTTATGTACTTGCCCAGAAGTAATACAACCCTTAAATTGTCTAATATATATTTATTCTTCTAAATACCCATTTGGGAAAGCAGTTTTAGATCCGTATGATGCATAACTAGATTATAAACAAAGGCAATAGCAAACAAGGTTTTTATAGTGGTAATACGAGCAATAGGAGATAATGTATCAAAACATTTTTTATTTTTCTTTTGTTTAAAACCCTTGACTATTAATCTTACTTTAAACTTATCAAGAGACCTATTAGGTTTATGTTTTTTTCTTAAAAATTCACTTGGTATCTAAGAGCTTTGTACCTAGTGGAAGGTTCACTAATTTCCAAGTATGATTTTGAGTTTGGAATCTAATTCACTCTTGATGGCCTCTTTCCAAAATACTGCATTAGGAGTCGTTACAGCCTCATGATAAAACAAGGGATCTCAATCAACAAAATACACTAGTATTTCATCTCCTAAGTTAGTAGCTTTTCTTTGTCTTTTACTTCTTCTTAATAAATCATTATTTGGTTCAACATGTTCTTGTACATCAGTATTTATACTTCGAGATACAACACCCTTTAAAGGATTCTCATAGTTAGACTAACTTAGAAAACACATGTTCAAAGAATTCAATATCTCTAGATTCAATCATGGTACTTACATCAAAAAGTTTTTCAACAAATTAAAAGATGGTTTCCTTCCATACCATAGTTTAAAAGGTATTAAGTCAGATCTTTTTGAGGGATCCTATTAAGAAAAAAATAGGCAGATAAAATAGGTTCCCCCACATGTTAAGAGGTAATCTAGAACTAATCAAAAAACAATTTTTCATTTCTTTTAAAGTTTTATTTTTTTCTTTCAGCAATTCCATTAGATTCAGGTTGGTAAAGGGCAGTTGTTTCATGAATGATGTTGTTCTCTTTACATAACTAAGAAAGGCTATGGGTACCATATTCAATTCCTCTATCAGTCTTTAATCTTTTGATTTTTCTACCCAACTAAATTTCTACTTCTAATTTATATGCTTTGAAAGCATTTTCATCTTCATTTTTGTATCTCAAGATATATACCTTAGTATAAATAGAGTATTCATCAATAAAAGTTATATAATATTTTTTTTTACCACCTCTTGACTCAAGTGATTTAGAATTAGCAAGGTCACTATGAATTAGTTCTAAGAGACTGCTTTATCTTTTAATAGATTTATGTGGATTTTTAGTAATTTTAGCCTCTACACATATAGGACATTTATGAGGTAGAAGTTACGATTTTATACTAATAAAACCTAATTTAAATAGTCTCTTTTTTTTTTTTTTTTTTTTTTGGTGAAAATTTAGATAGTCTCTTTATATAAGAAGCACTACAATGCCATAACTTACCATGCCACTCATCAAAAGACTCAGTCAAGTAAGAAGAAGGAGTTTCATAAATAACATTTGCAACACTTAGTACAAACAACCCATTGCTAACATACCCTTTCACCACAAATACATCATCCTTAAATAAAATAGCCTTATCGGCTTCAAAACTCTGTTTTATTCCAGTCTTGTTAAGAAGAGAACTTGACACGAGATTCAGTCGGTTCTCTAGAACATGCAACAGCTCATTCAGCACAAGAGTTTTTCCTGAGGTAAGCCTTAGGATAACTTGACCATTTTCCATGACTTAAGAGGTTTGAGAGTTTCCCATATAAACTATGTCAACCATAGAGTATTTCATAAATGAATTTTGATCAACACAGATATGCCTAGTGGCACTAGTATCAATAACCCACTCCTTGGGTTTTTCCACCAAATTTATCTCAATCACTTCCGCTGCAATTAGATCCTCTTTAGTGAGCTTCACTCTCATTTTGTCACTACCCTATTTCTTTTTGAAAACCCAACAGTCTCTTTTGAAGTGTCCTGGCTTTCCATATGCAAAGCAAGCCCCCTTAGTCTTTTTGAATTTTTTATCCTTTTTTATACAAAGAAACTTCTTAGACTTCTTCCTTTTCTTAAACTACTCCCCTTTTTCGGACTCAACAAGGTTTGCCTTGGATTTGAATTCCTTCGCCCTTTCCACCTTGTTCTTTTCACGGTTCTTATCCTCAATCTTGAAATATATAATGTAATGTTCAAGAGTCCAGTCTTTGGACTTATGCTTCATGTGACTTAAAGTCATTCCATGAAGAGGGTAACTTCTCAATGAAAGAAGCCACCACAAATGGCTTACGTAGATTAATTCCTTCTTTCACAAGGTTAGCAACCAAAATTTGAAACAAGTCAATTTGCATGGACAAATTCATGTCATCTTGAATAGTGAAATTCATAAAGTTTGCAGTCACATATTTCTTGCTACCAGCATCATCCAAAGAGTATTTTTTTTTTCCAAAGCATTCCAGATAGTATGAGCATTATCATAAGAGGCATACACATTATATAATTCATTAGTCATAGAATTAACAATTCTGTTCTTGCACTGGCAATCAGTTTCCACCCATGCCACCCTTTTAGATTTTAGAACACGGTCATCAGATTCTTCCGACATGGAATCAGTTAAGGAAAACATGGCTCCGAGTTATGCCAAAGAAAAATGCATCATTTGCTTCCACCTTTGAAATTAGAACCATTGAATGGTTTGATATTGTCAATTTCAATAATCAGCCATAGTTTTCCCATTACAGGAACCACAATGGTAGTCAAACCACTTTCAACAGTAACCATTACAATACTTTGGAGCTGAACACAATCTTAAGAATTATAGTACAAAACAACAATAAATATACAACAACAACAACAACAACAACAACAACAAAGCCTAATCCCAACTAAATGTGGTCGGCTACATGGATTTTTGACCTCCAATCAACTATGTTCGATGTCATACTTGAAACAAAGCCTAAGCTATGCATGTCTTTCTTCATTACTTCCCCTAAAGTCATCTTAGGTCTGCCCTTAGCTCTTTTAGATCCTTCAATCTGAATCAAATCACTCCTCTGTATAGGAGCATCTAACGGCCTTCGTCGAAGATAACCATACCATCCCAAATAACATACTCACAGTTTATCATGTATCGACACTACTCCCAAATCTGCTCTCATACGATCATTCCTTACCTTATCCTTTTGAGTTTTACCTCACATCCGTCTTAACATCTTCATCTCAGCTACACTAAGTTTATCTATATGATACTTCTTAACTGACCAATATTCTGCTCCATACATCATAGTCGGTCAAATAACTGTCCTATAAAATTTTTCTTTAAGTTTTAAAAGAATACGCCAATCACACAGTACTCTAGACGCACCTAGCCACTTCATCCATCCCATTTTAATTCTATGTGAATTATCATCCTCTATATCTCTCTCTTTAAATATGATTGAACCTAGATACCTAAAATGATCACTTTGTTGTATCTCCCTTAAAAGAATTTTCACCACCTCATTATCCATCCTTGTGTAACTAAAGTGACACACCATATACTCCCTCTTCATTCTGCTAATCTTAAAACCCTTTTTGCTTTATTGGTTCCAACGAAGGCAGCTACGGAATCAGCTATTGGGACAGCCATTTTTGTTATTACTTTCCCTAATATTGTCTCATCCACCAAAACAATATCATCAATAAAAAGCATGCACCAAGGAACATCATCTTGAATGTCTCTGGTTAAATCATAAATAATGAGGTCAAATAGCAATAAATACAGTTTAAGACTAATACTCTTATACAAGGTTATGTATATAAGTTAATTACATAATATATATAACATATGCTTACATAAATAAACATATCATATAATGAAATCATAAAATTGGTTTGATCACTTATAGTTTAGAAACTAGTTTAGAAAAACTGATGGGCTGAGTCGTGCAGAATGTCACTTTCCTTAAGAACATCACTTACAATTTTTTCAAGCAGGTTGTGGTTTATGAGGGTCCACCAATAAAATGCAATACATGCACCAAATTCGGGCATGGGTAGGAGGAGTGTCCTCTTAAAAAAGACACAATGCTTGATGCAAGTGATAAAGGAAAAGACTATGTTGCAGGGGTGGTTCAGTATACTGACGTACCTTCTATAGTTCAAGTTGGTGCAGTTACTATGAACATACCTTCAATAGTTCAAGCTGATGCTGGCAATCCTAATGTCTTTTACCAAGCTGATAATTTGGAAGGAAACCTGCAGCAAAATTACCCATTAGCTCAAAGATTTTTTGGGCTGATATGGCAGAGTAAACAGTAGATGTTGATATTGCTTCTGCTGATGATGAGGAAGAGATCCATGAAGGAGAGGAGCACGTCCGAGTAACTGGTACTATCCCATAGGTATCACCCTCTGCCACATCATCCCAGGATCTACCAGCTGTTGCATCACCTGGTATGGTTGTAAGACTTTATTGTCTCTACACTAAAGATTAATGTGGAAGATAAATACCTCCAGTATGACCTGTTTCAATCATTGTCCGTCCAACCGAGTCCTCTTCTGATGTACTCTGATATGCCCTGCTCAACAAACAAAAGAGAAGAGAGAGAGGAAGGATTTCTATGCACTGACTGTATTCCCAGATAGAGAACGTGATGGAGTTCTCAAATTTCTATCAGTGTGCACAGGACCCTACCCATTAGTATTTATAGACCAACCATCTCCTTCCATCAAGGATGGATGATGATCTGGGTGCCACGTGTCATAGGATCCTAATGCCAATCATCCAACTTAGATGGGGCTAGGTGGCATGTGGGCCACCCAACTTACAATGGTGACTGTGACCCCACAAGCAACAACAATTGTTAGAACAATACCAACAAGGTCAGGTAGTGAAACTATTATAAATCTTGGCCCAAGGGGAACTATGGAAGTTACCAATTCTGAACTTGTGACCATTGATCGTCCACTCGAAGAACCTTTCTCTGAGGTTAGGCCTAGAAGAGGATAGTCTGGTAAGAAGGTAAGTAAGGATAAAGATACAGTTTCCAAATGAAGATTGTTTTCTAGAACATAAGGAGTTTCTTGAACCCGAAATCAAGATAAGCAGTACATAGTTTGATTAGAGAGCATTCACCTTCAGTTTTATGTTTAGTTGAACCAATGTTAGGGCCAGATAAATACCCTAGTGCAATGATGCATAGCCTTGGGTTTTCTGTTGATTTCATTCATAATGATAGAATAAATAAAAACCCAAATTTATGGGTTTGTTGGAAGAGAGACATTAAGAAGCCAGTTGTGATAATGTCCTTTGAACAGCAACTCTATCAGTGGAACTGGGAGGGGTGATCGATTTGATAACTTTTGTCCATGCTCTTTCTTTTAAAGCTAAGAGAAGGGATTTGTGGTATTACATTGTCTCTTTGGGAAATCCAACAACCCCATGGCTGGTGACAGGAGATTTTAATAGTTGTTTGTACTCTCATGAAAAAGTAGGGCCCAATACGTTCAATTCTTCAGCAGCAGAAGAGTTTGCAGCTTACTTAGATGCCATCCCTCTACATCATATACAGCCTTTAGGTCTGAAATACACATGGACTAATAAAAGGCTTACAGGAAATGCGAAAGCCTTTTGGATAGAAGTGTATGTAATGGAGCTTCGTTGGATAGATATGAAGACAGTTTCCAGTGGGTATTGCCTTGTACAGTATCTGATCATAGTGCCTTCATCATTGGATGTTCCTCTATTCCCAAGCCAGCAAATGTACCATTTAGATGTAGAGGTTTCGGATGGATCATAAAGACTTTAAAGAAGTGGTACGTAAAGTTTAGAATTCTCTTGTTACAGGTAGCCCTATATTCTGTCTTAAAAACTAAAACATCTCAAAGGAGTTTTGAGGAAGTGGTCAAAGGATGCTTATCCGAAAGTTAATGAAGAGATTAGATTGGCTGGGGCGGAATTAGAGGATACACAAGAAGCAATACAGACTATTGGTTTTAATCCAACTCTGAAGGAAGATGAAAGCAAAGCATTACAAAGAGTGGACAGAGAGCTAGACCTCAAAGAATCTATATGGAAAGAAAAATCGAGAGTACAATAGCTATAAAATGGTGATAGAAATACTAAGTTTCTTCCATAGCTATGCAAATGCAAGAAAGAGGAAAAATACAATAACGGTGATGAAAACTGATGATGGGAGGATTTTGGAAGATCAAGATGATATCAAAGAACACATCATATCCTTTTATGAAAATCTTCATAGGAGTGCAGGATCAACACCTCATAATGAGAAAATTGAAGATATACCAAAATTGGTAATAGAAGATTTCTCCACAACCCTTGATAAAATGCCAATAGTAGAAGACGTTTAGTCTGCTGTCTTTGACGTAAACCGGATTGTGCTCCTAGTCCAGATGGCTTTCCTGGAAAAAATTTTCAGGTTCGTTGGGACATTATTGGTAAAGGATCTTGTAGCTGCAGTTACCTCTTTTTTTAAGACTGGTAAACTTTCACCTGGTGTTAATAGTAATTTTATTACTTCGGTACCTAAAACAAATGGTGTTGTGAAACTGTCTAACTACCGACCAATCTGTGTTGGTAATTTCATTTATAAAATTCTGCCCAAAGTATTGTCAATGAGATTAGGAGGCTATATGAAGGTTTTGGTAACTAATGAGCAGGGTACCTTTGTAAAAGGATGATTGATAAACAATAACATTGGTCTGGCTTCAAAGCTCACCACTATTATAAAACGGAGGTCTAAGAGGCATCCAATTCCTCTCCTCCACGGCTCCCCGGCTCTCACCCCATCCAACCGTTGGAGGGGTGAGTCAGCTCAAACTCCAACCCCCTCCAACGGTTGGATGGGGTGGGAGCCGGGGAGCCGTGGGGGAGAGGATTTGGTTCCATCTAAGAGAGGTATGATGGCTCTCAAACTGGACATTCAAAAAGATTTTGAAACACTGAAATAAAGCTTCCTCTTTGATGTTCTAAAAAGGTTTGGATTTTCAACTGTTTTTGTCAATCGAATATCAACCTTTTTAAAATCTGCAAGAATGTCAGTAATGCTGAATGGGGGGCCAGTAAGTTTTTTTAAGCTGCAAGAGGACTTCGTCAAGGAGATCCGCTATCACCTATGTTGTTTGTCCTAGCAGAGGAGGTTTTATGTAGATGCTTAAAGAAAATGGCTATGATGGGAGACATCAAACCTATTAACTATAGACACTCAATTACTCCCTCTCACTTGTTCTTTACAGATGATATTCAGTTATTTATGCAGACTAGACTAAGGGATACTCGTATGCTCAAAAAAGTCCTCCAATCTTATTCAGCTTACTCTGGATAGAAGGTGAATGCAAATAAGAGCAAAAGCTTCTACTATGGAGTCTCCGCACCAAGGAAAAACAAGTTGTAAGCATGTTTGGAGTTCACAGAAGGTAAGCCCCCACCAAATATCTAGGTATGGAATTATTTTCTGGAAATTCAAAAAAAGAGTACTTCATGCCATTATTGGGTAGATTGAAAAAAAAAAGTTCTCAGTGAGGCATGGGAGGCTTCTATCCATGGCAGGATGAGTTGAGCTTGTTAAATCAATCATAAGCAGTAACTTTATCCACTCTTTTTCAGCATACCTAGTGCTTAATCAAGCAGAGAGGTAAATGCGGAATTTAATTTGGAGTGGGGATCCAAATATCAGGAAATCTGCTGTTGTTAATTGGGACACAGTATGTCAGCCAAAGAAGGAGGGAGGCCTTAGCATACGAAGCCTGAGGGAGGTAAACCATGCATTGCTAATCAAAATGACTTAGAATGTCCTTACTGATGACTCATTATTTGCTAGATTCATGAGATTTCACTACTTGCTACAAAATGGAACCATGAAAAGAGTGTCAAACTCTTTAGTAGTACGAAAAGTATGTAGAAAAATTGGAACTAGAGTGCAAAATATGTTAGATGGCTAGTGGGAGATGGAAAAATAGTAATTTTTAGATGGATCATTGGGTGGGACCCTTTACCATAGCAAAACAAGTGGGTTGCCTATGACGACTATAGAAGGTTTAACAGCAAAAGTAGCAAACTATATTGTGCAAGACTCATGGGCTTTTCCAGAGGTGTTATTTTGTGGTT
>CM053267.1:75357157-75418901 GCA_028583415.1 Protea cynaroides
AGAATGGACTTTAGGAGCAAGCCATAGGACCCCAAACACGAAGAATGGACTGAAAGGAAGAAAATTGACCAAAACCCACAGGGGGTCGCACAGGGGGTCGATGGCCAATCGACCCTACCAGACCCTGAGGATCGACCCCTAGTGTTCGGGAAGTCCAAAATAGGGGTGGTCGCACCAGGGGTCGATCATGACTCCGACCCTATCTCCGACCCCCAGTTAACAGCATGGTTTTTAAATTTCAAAATTAATTCTAATTAAATTCTATCGACTTTGTTAGGTCATCTAGCAATATAATAACATTATAAAGGTGATTTTAAAGCTTGGAAGAGGATCTATTAACAAGCTAAGGTGAGGGAACAAGACCTAAACTAACTGGTTAATAATAAACTGTTTTATTTCTTGAGTCCAATGCCATATTGATTCTGTGTGTGTATGCTTGTATGTGCATTCAACATGTCATCCAATATTTCTATTAATTGTTCATGCATATGATGATGGTGATGATGATAGGAATAGGCATGTGAATGTTTGTGTTTGGCCAGTATATATGGTGCGGGTAGGGATGGTATCAACCGGTACAGCCATGACCGTTCTTCATGGGGTGTATATTGTGCCATGGTCTACTCAAGTCATATCCACTGATGTCGTCGTATCGCCATTACCTTAGCAGAACTATTGCGACGTAGGGCATCAAAGAGGGTCTCGGTCTTTGAGTCCTATACTCTACTGGAGGGCCTTAGCTCTATCTCTACGGGTGCTCTGAGGGATGCTGGGGTGAGGCCTTGGATACACCGTTTGACATTAGGAATGGTTAGTAGCGAGCCCCGTTTACTGCCCTAGCCATCAGGGGTTTATTTGTTGGTATGAAGTTGTGCATCGATAAACGTGACCTAGTTGTACAATGTACATTGTAGGTGCTGTGGGCGACGGTGAGAGGTTCATCGGGTGTATCCACACTCTCGTGCATAGAGGTGCGGCGGCCACCTATCCTTTCTATAGCATAGTGCAAACTTTAAACCGGACCAAAGATATGATTTGACTGCATGCATATGTATTGTTGCATTGTTTTGTTTGCTCACTGATCCATAATGTGTGCTCACCCTTTCGACGTCGAATATTTTTAGTTGATGATGCAGGTATGACTATTGAAGATTAAGTAAATGCTCCAGTGTACGGGAACGTGGCGGCGATGGAAGTGGAAGAGGAAGTGGATACACATGACTCCTTTTGCGAGTGCAACTCATGTGTATTCGATTAGATATTTTTCTAGTTTACTTTATTTGGATTTAATAAGGACATGTATTTGATATTTATTTATGTCTCAGTTGATACAGAATAATTTGCTATTTAAATATTAATATCATAGTAGATTCTCAGTTTATTTTATTATTAAACTTCCGCTATTGTGTATTTACTCTGATTATGAATATGGATGTATAGGGTTTAGATAAAATGGATATAGCCTACTCGAGATCCTGGGTGAACCGTTGGTTTGTTAGCGGTTCATCACACCATTCTGAATAGAGCGGAATTGGGGTGTGACAGCATCGCCTGATGTGGTCACAGGTATGACTTACATTTTTAGTTAGTTGTATTACATTGTATGAGTATGTAGACTAAACCAAGACAAATCATAGGTATCGTACCTATTAATGGTATTCCCGCCAGAGTACTCTTTGATTCTGGAGCTACTCATTCCTTTATATCTATGACGTTTGGAAAGAAGTTAAATCTACTCCTTAAATCCTTAGACTACAAACTACTTGTACGATCACCTATGGGATTAGAAGTGTAGTTATAAAATTGTTATGGACCATGTCCAGTTCTTATTGGTGAAAAGACCTTGGATGCGACCTTGATCCAACTTGAGATGGTAGACTTTGACGTCATCTTGGCAAATGAACTAGTTAGTTCAGCATTCTGCAAACTTATTGTGTGCCAAAAAGAAGCTGACATTTAAAGACAAGGAAGGAGCAGAGTTCAGTTTTTTGGGCACCAAACTTCCCCGTAAACGAAAGCTCATACTCTCGGTGCTAAAGGCTAAGAAGTGCCTTGAGAAAGGGGCAGTCGGATATTTAGTATCGGTGGTTGACCTTACCAGGGAAGCACCACAAATGGAAAGATATTAATGTCGTGCGTGACTTTCCAGACGTATTTTCTGAAGAACTACCAGGATTACCACCCGATCGAGCAACAGAGTTTGTTGTAGATCTTATACCTGGAGCGGCACCAGTATCGAAAGCACCTTATAGAATGGCTCCTACTGAACTGAAGGAATTGAAAGTACAACTACAAGAACTGTTGGACAAGGGTTACATTCGCCCTAGCATAACACCATGGGGAGCGCCAGTATTATTCGTGAAGAAGAAGGACGGTAGCGTTCGCTTGTGTATAGACTACCGAGAACTGAATAAACTGACAATCAAGAATCGGTATCCATTGCCTCGGATCAATGACCTGTTCGATCATTTGCAAGGTGCCAAAGTGTTCTCCAATATCGATCTTCGGTCAGGCTACCATCAGTTGAAGATTAAAGATGGTGATATCCCCAAGACAGCATTCAGGACCAGATATGGACATTATGAATTTTTGGTCATGTCTTTTGGATTGACAAACGCACCAGCAACCTTTATGGAACTTATGAATTGGGTTTTCCACGACATGTTGGATACGTCGGTTATTGTATTCATTGATGATATATTAGTCTACTCCAAAGACGAGGAAACTCATGTTAAGAATCTAAACGCCGCTCTGCAGCGACTATGGAAGGAAAAGCTCTACGCCAAATTTACAAAGTGTGGGTTTTGGCTAAAGGAAGTCGCATTTCTAGGCCATGTAGTATCCGCTGAAGGAATTAAAGTGGATCCCAGCAAGATCGAGGCTATTGTAAAGTGGGAAGCACCGAAGAGCATTGCAGAAATTAGAAGCTTTCTGGGTCTAGCTGGATATTATCGACGATTTGTGGAAGACTATTCTCGAATTACCGTACCTCTTACCAGTTTTACTAAGAAGGGCGAGAAGTATGTTTGAACGGATAAATGCGAAAAGAGTTTCCAAACCTTGAAGGCTAGATTGATATCAGCGCCAATCTTGACCATCCCGATTCCAGGACAACCATTTATCTTATACACCGATGCGTCAGGACTGGGATTAGGATGTGTACTCATGCAAGGAGAACAAGTAATTGCTTATGCCTCAAGATAACTGAAGACACATGAGAAGAACTATCCTATACATGATTTGGAACTAGTAGCAGTAGTACATGCTGTCAAAATATGGAGACATTATCTGTACGAGGAGAAGTTTCAGATTAAATCAGACCATAAAAGTCTTACTTATCTAATTAATCAGAAGGAGTTGAATATGAGACAAAGGAGATGGCTAGAACTATTGAAAGACTATGATTGTGATATCCAGTATCACCCAGGGAAAGCTAATGTAGTAGCCGATGCGTTGAGTAGAAGGGCAAAGATAAAATCTCAGGGAGAGGTTAGCACAACTGCCGCAATGTGTACTACCAGAAAGGTATTCAAACACAGTAATGAGCAGTTTGTGATAGATGCACCAGATGGATCAGCCAACCAAGGATTTATTCATCGATTTTCAAATATATTCGCCGCATTAAAGATTATACCGGATATAGTCGATGAAGTGAAGACAGCTATCAAATCAGACCCTTACCTAAGAACGGTACAAGAAGACATCGAAAAAGGTAGAACTAACCCTGAGTTCACCTTGAACAAAGGAAAAGTACTGAAGTACAAAGGAAGAATATATGTACCCGAAACAGAAAGCTTGGACATCAGACACCGATTGACGAAAGAAGCCCATACCATCATCTATTCGATACATCCTGGAAGTACAAAAATGTATCATGATCTAAAGAAATTATATTGGTGGAGAGGAATGAAAGCAGATGTAGCTAAGTTCGTGTCACAATGCCTAAATTGTTAGAAAGTAAAGGCTGAACGACAAAGACCGGCCGAATTGTTACAGTCGTTACCGGAACCAGCATGGAAATGGGACTGCATTACTATGGACTTTGTCACGGGATTACCATTGACTCCTCGAGTAGTTGACGCAGTTTGGGTGATTGTAGATCGCCTGACTAAAACAGCTCGCTTTATACTGATACGACCTCAGTATACACTGGAGAGGTTAGCTAAGCTGTATGTGGATAACATTGTGCGATTACACGGTGTACCTGAAAACATTGTGTCCGATAGAGATCTACGATTTACTTCAAAGTTTTGGGAAGGATTGCAAAAGGCTATAGGTACAACACTGAAGTTTAGCACTGCATTCCATCCGTAGACAGACGGACAGTCAGAGCGTACAATTCAGATTCTAGAAGATATGCTTCGAGCATGTGTGATTGATTTTAAAGGATCATGGGATGAAAAGTTACCATTGATTGAGTTCGCTTATAAAAATAGCTATCAGGCTACTATACAGATGTCACCCTATGAAGCACTGTATGGCCGAAAGTGTCGAACTCCTTTGTTTTGGAATGAAATTGGAGAATGTAGTATTGTTGGACCGAAATTTGTTGAAGAGACTTGTCGAGTGGTCGATATTATCAAGGAAAGAGTGAGAATAGCTCAGAATCGTCAGAAGCAATATGCAAATACCTGACGCCCAGACCTTGAATTCGTCGTGGGTGATAAAGTATTCTTAAAAGTATCGCCTATGCGAGGATTGAAACGGTTCAGACAGAAAGGGAAACTAAGTCCAAGATATGTCGGGCCATATGAGATTTTATCTAAGCGTGGAAAACTGGCATACCAGTTAGCACTACCACCATCTATGTCAAGTGTGCATGAAATATTTCACATTTCCTTATTGAAGAATTATGTCGAGGATCCAACACACGTTTTGACAATAGACTTACCTGATTTGACTGAAGATTTAACATTCGAAGTAGCATCAACTGAAATCACTAGTCAGAAAGTTCAACGACTACGCAACCGTGATATCTATTATGTTAAGGTCACCTGGAGAAGTAGAGATATGAAAGAAATCACATGGGAAGAAGAGAATGCTATGCGAAAGCAATATCCTCATTTATTTGACTAGGAAGGTATGTACAATTTCGAGAAAAAAAATTTTATAAGTAGGGGGAGTTGTAGGACCCGTATCAAACTAACCCAGTCTTACCACCTTGAACCAGGTCTACCCGTTATGGTCGAGCCAAATGGATCAAGTACGTGAGGGAGACCGTGATCCCAGGTATTAAACTGACCCAAAAATACTAAAAATAGGGGGAGGGTCGCATACCCAGCAAGGTAGGGTCAGACCCCCCCAATATAAAAGTCAGACCCTGAGTTTTTAACTGGGGGTCGGACATTTTAGAACCAGGGGTCGACGCTCCGACCCCCTCATCGACCCCCAGTCTGCCAACAGAAATCGTGATTTGGAAACTTTCTAAATTTCAATAGGATTCTTTCCTAATCTCAATGAGACTTATTTTTGGAGTTTCTACTCTACAAATAGGACGTCCCTAAGCCTCTTTTACTCCTTTTTGAACCCTAATTGGATTGAGAGAAAGAGAAGAGAAGGAGAAGAGAAAGAGAAGAGAAGAAAAGTGGAGAAGAAGATCAAAGAGAAGGCTTCAGAGAGACAAGCCTAATTCTCAGGTATGGATACTATCTCCATGTAATTATACATACCCTAGAATAGATAGTGAAGAGGGAATGATCTAGGAGAAACCCAAATCATCCATCCATGGTTAGGTTTTCATGGAAAACCATGGGGGAGATCGTACAAACCATGTAGGTGAATAAACTATGGTTCTAAGCCATAGAACATGTATGTAATGGATTGTAGAAGCAAGCTATAGGACCCAAACACGAAGGAATGGACTGTAAGATGAAAAATTGACTAAACCCATAGGGGGTCGCACGGGGATCGATGGCCAATCGACCCTACCAGAACCTAACAATCGACCCCCAGTGTTCGAGAAGTCCAGACTGTGGGTGGTCGCACCCAGGGTCGATGGAACCTCTGACCCTGGCATCTACCCCCAGTTAACAGCATGCTTTTTAAAATTAGAATTAATTCTAATTAAATTCTATTGACTTGATTAGGTCTTCTAGTGATATAATATTGATATTTAGTTGATTCTTAAAGCTTAAAAGAGGACCTACGATCAAGCAAAGGTGAGGGAACAAGACCTAAACTAATTAGTTAATAATAAATTGTTTTACTCTTGAGTCTAATGCCATGATTAATTTTATGCATGTATGATTGTTATGTGCATTCAACATGTCATTCAGTATTTCTATTATTATTTTTCATGTATATTTAATTATTGTTTATAACATGATGATGATGATGATGATAGGAATAGGCATGTGGATGTATGTGTGTGGCTGGTGTGCTTGATGCGAGCGAGTATCAGGGGGAGGTGTCATAGGCGGGGCCTCAGCACTCTAGCTCTATCTCTAACTCAAGTCTTGTCCGCTGACATCGTCGTATCTCCATTACCTTAACAGAACTATTACGTCGTAGGGTATGAGGGGAAGTGGTCTCGGATCGTGTAGTCTCTGACTCTGCCAGGGAGATTTAGTCCTATCTCTATGGACGTATTGAGGGATGCTGGGGTGAGGCCTTGGATACACTGATTGACATTAGTATTGGTTAGTTGCGAGTCCAGTTTGCGAGCCCTCGCCAGTAGGGGCTTACGTGTTGGTATGGGCAACAGGTACAGCAATAAACGTGACCTTTGCGTGTACATTGTCTCTGGTGGGTACATGTGGGTCGACAATAAACGTTACCTTTGGGCGGCTTCACACACTCGTGTATAGAGGTGCGGTGTCAATAAACGTGACCTTTGGCCACCTATCCTTTCTATAGCACATTGCAAACTTAATTACCAGACCAAAGATATGAATTAAATGCATGCATATGTATGTTGCATTGTTTTGTTTGCTCACTGAGCCATGATGTGTGCTCACCCTCTCGACGTCGAATATTTTTAGTTGATGAAGCAGGTACTACATTTGAAGAATATATGAATGCTCCGGTGTATGCATGTGTTGCTGCAATGGAAGCTGGAGACTTGGAGGATACGCATGACCCCTCATGCGAATGCAACTCATGCGTATTCTATTAGAATTTTATTTGAATTTATAAAAGGATGTAATTGATATTTTATTTAGTTATGTCTCAGTTGATACAACAATAACTTGATATTTTAATTATGATTATTACATTTAGAGTTCTCAGTTCATTTACTATAAAACTTCCGCTATTGTGTATTTATTCTGATTATGGTTGTGGATGTGCATGGTTTTATTTTTAATGAATACCGCCTATTAGAGATCCTAGTTGAACCGTTGGTTTATTAGCGGTTCATCACACCGTTCTAAATGGTGCAGAATTGGGGTGTGATAAGTTTTGCCCCATATGAGCATGTCATCCTTAGGGAAAAGGCTCAACTGAATGCTAAGGCAAGCTTCAGTTTCAGTAGGAGAAAAAATTGATTGAATCAAATCCTTCTTCCAAATTCTGGAAATCAGATTAATCAAATCACTCACCCATGAAACCGAAAGAGAGGAGTCCCTTCGGGTGAACACCTTAAACTTTGGAAGTTTAGGCACCCAAGGATCCTTCCAAATATCAATCTTGTTTTCGATTCCCATATGCCAAATAAGGCCCTTTTTAAGAACATTCCTGCCCTCCAAAACACTCCTCCATGCCCAAGAAGGGTAGTTACCCAACTTTGCCATAAGAAACTCAAAGTTAGGAAAATAGAAAGATTTAAATAGCTTGACCCAAAGAGAATCTAGGTTCTTCAAAAGTTTCCACGCAATTTTTGCTAGCATAGCTTTGTTATGAAGATTAGGGTCTCTAATCCCCAATCCACCTTCCTCTTTTGATTTTGTTAATCTTCTCCATGACACCCAAGGAATTCCTTTTTTATTTTCACCATTCTTCCAAAGAAACTTAGTAATGGCTTGTTGAAAAGATTTGTGAAAGGAGGTTGGGAGCTTAAAATGAGAAGCCGTGTAGTTTGAAGTAGGAAGGACCACCGATTTGATGAGAACCTCTTTCCTTGCAAAGATAGCATATTTGCTTTCCAGCCACCATTAATCTTTGCCAATGTTCTATCAAGAACATTATTGAAAATATCCTTCTTGGAGTGCCCAAACTCCGAGGGTAGTCCAAGGTATTTTGAGGGCCCTTGCCCATTAGGAATTTTTATTAACTTCAAAAACCACCTTCTAGTTTTTTAAGGGGTGTTTGGGCTAAAAGTAATCATGGACTTCTTTAAGTTGATACTTTGGCCTGAAACATTACAGTATAATTCCAAGCAATTCCGTATAGCCATAAGTAGACTCAGATTGGCTTAAGAAAATAAAAGACAGTCATCTGCAAACAGTAAATGATTAATGGATGTAAATCTAGTATGAAACCTAATTCCAGCCACAAGATCTTGACTTTCAGCTTGATATAAATTTGACGATAGGACTTGAGAGCATAAAATGAAATGGCTGGGGACAAGGGGTCACCTTGTCTAATTCCCCTTGAAGGGATGATCTGATGACACTCCACACCATTGATGACGAGAGTATAAGAGACTGTGGATATCAACTGCATAATCAAAGAAACCCACTTATCAAGTAATCTCCAGTCAAGCCTATCATATGCTTTTTGCATATCGAATTTGATAGCCATAAGGAACTTATTCCCCTTTCTCCTCTTTTTAATAAAATTAAATGTTTCATGGGCTATCAGTATATTGTCTGATATGGCTCTGTGGGGGATAAAATTCTATTGGATAGGGGATATAATATTATCAAGAATGGGTCTTAATCTGAGAGTCATAATCTTCGAGATGATCTTGGTACGCACCCCACATAAACAAATCGGTCTATAATGGTCAACTAACTCGGGATCCTTGATTTTGGGATTAAACAAATATATGTCTTATTCAACTCGTTAGGAAAAACACTTGTAATGAAGAAATTCTGGACGAATCAGACAATCACCTCTTTGGTAATTCTCCAGAACTTCTAGAAAAATAGTAGAGAAAAACCATTAGGGCCAAGTGATTTAAGTGGAGCCATCGACTTTAAGGCTGAAAGAACTTCATCAGGATCAAGAACCCGACACAATTGATCATTGACCTCATTAGGCACATTCAGTTGAATATGTTAAAGAGCTTCTACAATAAAATTATCATTAATACCAGAAGTAGTAAAAGCCATATCCAAGAACTCCCAAAATCTCTCATAGATCTCCATTTCATTATCGATCCATTCTCCTGAGGGAAGTTTTATTTGAGTAATTCGATTCCTCCCCCTCCTTTGTATTGTAGAAGCAAGAAAGAATCTTGTATTAAAATCCCCACACTTTAGCCAATCGGCTCGAGACTTTTGATGCCACGTAGTCTCTTCCTTAAGTAATTCCAAGTCAAGCTCCTGAATAACCTCTAATTCTTTTGAGAGGTCATACTCATGAGGAGACAAATTCTGAATATGAAGCAATCTTTCCTGCAATAAAACAATTCTAACTTGAACATTTCCAAAACAGTCTTTGTTTGTGAATATAGGAATATTCCAACCCTTTTCAACTGGATTCCCACAATCAGGGTGGAGAAGCCACATGGCTATGAATCTAAATGGCCTAGCTCCCTTAAATTTTGCCCCTGCCGTATCTAACAAAATTGGGTTATGGTCTGATCCAAGAGAAGATTTCACAGCCACCAAAGAATCAGCAAATTTCGATCTCTATCCAATATTTGAGAAAGCCCGATCGAGCTTAACTCTTATATTATCTCTCCCCTTCCTTTTATTGTTCCACATAAATTTAGGTCCCTGGGAAAGAATCTCTATGAGATTGTAAAGTTCAATAAAAGATTTGAAAGAACTACTCTTACGGGAAGAGTCCAAATTTCCACCACTTTTCTCATGCTAACTAATATAAGAATTAAAGTCTCCAATGCATATCCATTCGTCCTGTCTATTTGAGAACTTTAGTGATATCTGATTCCAAAATTCTGATCTTCTTTCCTTCATTGGCTCTCCATAAATGCAGGTAATATAACAAGAAAGTGAAGTTGGTCTCTCAACTCGAACATCAATAAATCTTGGAAAATACTCCAGAATCTCTAAATGAATATTCTCGTTCCATCCAATCAGCATTCCTCCAGAAATACCATCGGGTTCAACAAAGAAGGTATTCCTCCACTCGAAACTCTTAATTAGTTTTTGAATTTCCTCCCTTCTATTTTAGTTTCCATCATAAAAATTATTTCAGGATTGTTGTCATGAAGGAGTTTCTTCAAAGCATGAACTATCAAGGGACTCCCCAGCCCTTGACAGTTCCAACTTAGGAGCCTCATTGTTACCCTTGGGGTTGTTTCTTCCCAACCACCATGGGTCCATAGGATAAAAAATAACCATCCTGATTTTCCAGGTTGTCAAATTCCAAGGATGAAAATCTAGCCCTCTTAAATCCCGGTTGTGTTGGAGTAGGTATCTCTTGCATTGAATCTTGCTCGGGAATATTCTGGATGAGAGGAATATATCTAATACTATCCGGATTTCCCATACCAGTTTGGCCAGTTAGATTTGTCTGGAAAGCATTAGGGGTTTCTCCCATAATGGGTCTAGCCACATAGGTCGTATCGAGCTTTACAATTTCTTGGCTTGAGATAGAAGAGTTAATAACTTGTCCATTACTCACTTCAGTGGGGTTATGGGAAAGTAAAACGTCGGCCATCTTGGGAACATGATTTAAGATGGCAGCTACTAACTCAGGGTTCTCCTTAATAAATTGAGAAACATTTGCATGTTGTTGGGTATTAATTTGGGAAGATAAAGAGTTAATGATGGAATGTGATTGGGCTATAGGAATATTAATCGACTTACCCGAGCCTTGAGATAAACCCTCTTGAAGAACCTCCGAGTTAACTCAGGGTTCTCCTTAATAAATTGATTAGAAACTAACTAAATCGAAATTTAAAAGGACATTTATGTCATTTCATTTCATACTCTGGTTCCCTACTACAGATTCACATGTTGACTCTGTACCGGCACCTAATCCATGTCATCCCCAACTATTACACTCTTAACCACTAAGATCGAACCTGCTAGGATCACTCTGTACATTGGTATGCATGTCGAGTGATCCGAATCCATCCGATCTTGATTGGATAAGCTGGTCAGCTGGAGAGGATCTTTTTTCGCAAACCAAATCCCCACTTAACCCTTTTCCCCTCGTAAAGCATGCAAATCATACAAATCACGAAAAAGATCCACTCTAGTCGCATAGGATTGTTTGCCAACCGCTGACAATCAACCAGAACCTATACCCATGTATGGGCATGCACGTCCCCTACTGATCCTTGGCAATTGGATCCACGGTTGGGCTCTCCAGTGGCTAGAGAGGATCCATACCTTGCAAATCAGCCTCAAGTCTGTCGCAACTAAAGCTCAAAGGATAAGACTAGCTACTCTTCCTTCTCAAACGGCCGAACCCTTCCTCGTCATTTCAATATCGTCAGCACCATCACTTGATCACTCTCGTGGTTCGTGAAGTCGACGAAGGAGGATTGGTTGCTAGCAAGAACAAAAAAAATTCTTGCACAGTATTTACAGAGTTTCCCACAATGGTGAGGTGCTGACATCTGAGACAAGCAAGAGTGGTATCTAAAGATGCAGAGAACATTTGTGAGAGACATTCCTTGCAAAAACCAGGGCCGTCTTGGAGTAATAGAGATATTCTCTCTTCCTCTTTGTATTTTGTATGGCAGACTGAGCAACGTAGAACCTTCATCTCTTCTTCACTTCAGAAAGCAGATCAATTGACATCGATCCAAAATTAACAGCTTATTTAGAAACCGTATTCGGATTCACATTCAATCAAGATGAGAATTAGAGTAACATAAACAAATTCATCTGTGACAAACAGATGATACATAAATATAGAGAGAAGGAACCTAAGTGGATAAATAAGATAAGATTTGGGACATATCCAAGAATCAAGTCCAAAACGTAATTCGACCTAGGTAAGCATTCACAACCACATTATTTAAGTGCGTGACCCACTAAACCACAAACTTAAAATTCAATTAAGCAAAACTTGACTAAATCATTGTTTAGAAATTAAGGGATGCCCATTACCAAAGCAAAAAGACCATCCAAAACTGGTTCAAGAAAACTAGACTAATCCCGATTAAACTAAATCAATGGACGAATTTGGGGTTTGCCCAAATTGCCTACTTATCTCAGGCATATCTTAGAATCAGGTCCTAGTATAGTTCAGTTTTAGGGAATGTTCATAGCCACTAATCAGGCATATGATCCACTCAAATCCAACTCGAGAAAACTCTTTGTAAACTCAATGTCGGCTAAACCGAACGATTAAACATTTGGACCAAATTTGAACATTCTGACCTAAATTGTCTACGTATCCTAGATATATTTAAAAATCAGGTCCACAAGTAGTTCAGGCTAAGCAGGGTGTTCATAGCCACCAATTAGGCATATGACTCACTCAAAACCAAATTGAAATCCATCTTTGAGAATAGTGGAGGAAAATATTTTGTTCTTTTTAAAATTAAAAAAAAAAAAAAAAGAACTAGATCTCTTAAAGAGGTTAGGCCCACGCATAAATATAAGAGATGAGGATTTCTCCTACATTTGACCCGTTGGAGTTTCACATTTATTCAACACAACTTAATTGAGCCACTACACACAACATGGAGCACAACGAACACTTGTGTAAGGTGAATATCTTATTCCAAATTATTATTACATGTCATTTTGTGAATGGGGATACATTGTTGGGGATTGGGAGTTGTTATATTCTAGAACTTATCCATATCCTAGACTAATGATGGATGGCCGATCAGCTACATAAATATGGTATTTTTGCCTCCCCTTTATAAAAGATGTGGATGCTCATAGCACATCCCCACCATAAATAATTTATTTCTATTTTTTTTTGGGTAAAATCAAAATTTATTAAGAAGAAAGACCAGAACAAGCCAAGGCATCATCCCTGATCAAGGAATGAAGCCAAGGAGGGGAAAATGACCAAATCACCTTTCCCGAACAAGTGTGGCCTTCTGAGCTAGGGTGTGAGCAATCTGATTAACTCCCCTAGGAACATAATCAAAGACAGCTAGAAAATTTTGTCCTTAGTACAAAAATATCTTCTAAAATCAACTGAGAATCTAGATCTTCAGAAGAGCAAGATCTTTTGATAGCAGAAATAAGACCCAAATTATCAGATTCAATAATAATAGAACTCCAGTTCATGTCCGCGGCTTGTTGCAAAGCAGCTCTTATAGCTAGAGCTTCACCACTTCTGACAGTGCGGAAGACGGAGGGAATAGAGGCAGCCATCTCCACATCACCCACAGAGTTCCTGCATATGAACCCCAATCCTCCAATGTCATCCACCATACTAGCATCAGTGTTGATCTTAATGGTACCTGCAGGCGGCGCATTCTAGTTGACCTTTTCTTCGACCCTACAATATAAAAGAAATAGAACCTGACTGACTGCCTTGTGAAGATAAAAATTCCTCAAAAGCTATCTTTGCCTTAGCTATGACCTCTATAGGAGACCAATCCTTTTGATTAAAACACAAATCGTTTCTGGCTTTCCATAGAAACCAGCAAATAAAGGAGAAGAATCCGAAATAATAGGCTGAATCATGCTCTAACTTGAATGATAAGGAACTCCATTTAGATATCCAGTCGGTAATAGAGAGATCATGGTCCTCTGGAATCATAAGAGAGAGAGAGGAGAGCCAAACCAGACGGCTCTGGAAAAAGGACAAGAAAAAAGGATATGATCGATGCTTTCAGAAACACAACCACATTTCCTACATGATGAAGTAATATTGAGACTTCTTCTCTCAAAACCCTCTTCAGACCCAATCGCATGATTACAGGCTCTCCATAGGAAGGTCTTAATTTTTGGTAATGTTTTGTTGTGCCAAATCCTTTTCCATACTTCTTTGGGAATGAGTTTCGATATAAGAGGTAGAAGGAAGCATATGGCTCTCCTCCTCAAAAAGATTAGAAATAAAGTGATAGGCTGATTTTACGGTCAACATACTGTTTTTAGCTCCTCCCCAAACAAGTTTATCCTCTTGATGATAAAGACTGAGCTGGATCTTTAGAATATTCGAGACATCCTCCAGGTAAAAGAATAACTCAAGCAAATCTCTACGCCATGCCCTATTCTATTGATCAATAAGATCAGAGACATAAACAATAGGGCATTCCTTAAAATTAGGATGCAACAGCTTGAAATTCTTGGCAGAGGGAATCCAATTATCCTCTATTATCTTAATGTGGGACCCATCCCCAACTTGCCAGATAAGACCACACAAGAGATATTTTCATCCCTTAAGAACACTCCTCCATGCCCAAGAGGGTTGGCTACCAATGCTAGCCTTTAAGAAGTCTGAATTTGGGAAATAAATCTCTTTGTAGATTAAACTCCAATTAGCATTTGGAAACTTCCATAGCCTCCATGCCAATTTAGTTAAGAGAGCGAGATTTTGCAAATAAGGATCCCTTAATCTCAATTCCCCATTCTCCTTTGATCGACATAGTCTGCTCCATGACATCCAATTGATTCCTTTTTGCTCCTTCCCTTTACTCCAGAAGAATTGGCCAACCTCTTTCTTAATCTTATCATGATAAGATTTAGGTAATTTAAAATGTGAACCAGAAAAATTGGATATAGAGAGAGAGCAACGGCTTTTAACAGCACCTGTTTACCGGCATGGGACAAGAGAGAGGCCTTCCAACCCTTCATTTTATTAGAGACTCTCTCTAGTGCACTCTGAAAGGCCTTTTGTTTTGAACGACCAAATTCCGAAGGGAGACCAAGATATTTTGTAGGGCCATCCTCATAGGGAATTTTTAAAATTCTGGAGAACTACCGTTTAATTCTACTAGGAGTGTTGGGACTGAATGTGATAGAAGATTTCTTGAAATTTACTTTCTGACCTAAAGCCGAGCAATATAAATCCAAGCATTTCTTAAGAGATGAAATCTGCCTTAGATTAGCCTTGGCGAAAAGGAGGCAATCATCCGCAAATAAAAGATGGGTGAGATGGTTACTTGAAGGCTTGAATTGAATACCCTTAATAGAGCATTCAATAGTAGACTTCTCAATAATGGATGAGAGAGCTTGACTACAGAGAATGAACAGTGTAGGGGACAGAGGATCTCCTTATCGGATTCCTTTAGAGGGATTAAAATGGCCCTTTTTAGTTCCATTGATCAACAAAGAATATGTAACAGAACTAAGAAGAGTCATAACCAAATTAACCGAATGAGGACTAAAGCCAAATTTGAGGATAATGGCCTTGACAAAACTCCATTCAAGGCGATCATATGCCTTTTGCATATCCACCTTCAAAGCTAAAAACCAATCCTTCCCTTTCTTCTTTTTCTTGATGAAATTGAAGGCTTCATGAGCAATCAGAATATTATCTGATATGCTCTTGTTGGGAATGAAAGCAGATTGAGATGCAGACACCATATCATCCAAAAAAGGTTTGAGTCTAGAGGCCATGATTTTAGATATTATCTTAACACAAACCCCACATAGACTGATTGGTCTGAAATCATCAACACACCATATCATCCAAAAAAGGTTTGAGTCTAGAGGCCATGATTTTAGATATTATCTTAACACAAACCCCATAGAGACTGATTGGTCTGAAATCATCAACAGTGGTTGGCTCACCTTTCTTTGGAATAAGGCATATGTAAGTCCTATTGAGGTCCTTAGGCAAAGAATTCTTGATGAAAAAGTCTTGGACAAATTTAATGATATCGTCCTTAGTTGCCTCCCAAAACTTCTGAAAAAATAAAGGTGGAAGGCCATTAGGGCTGGGAGATTTTTGAGGGGACATTGCATCAATGGCCGATTTAATCTCCTCATAATCAGGTATACTACATAAAATATCATTGAGGTGGGCTGACACTCTAGGTTGGATCATGGAGATTAAGGAATGCAACTCATTATTACTAATTCCATTCATAGAAAAAGCTTGCCGAAAATGATTTGGAAAGATACCTGAAATTTTGCAATCATCCGTGGTCCAGTCACCTGAGCTGTTTTTGATCTGGAGAATTCAGTTTGAACTTCTTCTCTGCAAAGTAGTTGCGTGAAAAAAGGAAGTATTGCGATCTTCACACGCCAACCAATCAATCCTGGATTTTTGCTTCCAAAAGATCTCCTCCCTAATCAGTTCTTCCTCTAGCTGTTTAATAATTTCAAACTCTTGAGACTAAGAATAATCCTCCGTTGATGCGTTGGCGTGTGAAGGTCAGTGATCAATTTGCAGTCGTGAGTAAATTTCCTTGAATCGACGTCATCTTCCATTGAATTTTTGTTACTTAATTTTGTTTTCAATTAAATTGCAGAAGAAAACCAACATTTTTCTTGGTAAGTCGACAATTTGATTAACTAGTCTCTGTGGATCGACCTTTACTTATCATTACTATTCATTGTAGGTAGAGAAATTTTTTTGGTTGCGCTCGACTCGCATAAAAAATTTGGCGCCGTTGTCGGGGACTAGTTTTAATCAGATTGTGATTGTTTTCATTCTATTTAATTTTTTTTTAGTCACTTGTGTAAATCTTACCTTTGTGTGAAGTTTTTTTTTTTCTGTTTCAGGTGTCCATAGTTTTTCGACAGGTATTGCTTGCGCATGAAATTTCGGACGACTTAGGGGCGCTACAAGAAGCTTATTTTGAAGAAAAAAAAAAAAAACTTGATTTAATAATTTTAATTTTACTTGGTTTTCGTGCACTTTGTGTTGTCGGTCAAAATTTTTCTTTGGGATTTTTTTAATTAGTTTTTATTTATTTATTTATTAATATTTTTTTTATCCATTGTATGGGTATTTTGGTTAATGACTCAATCTTCTAATTCTGGTGAATTGATATTTGATCCAGAACCCGAAAAAACTTTACACTGATTAAGGAAAGAAGCTAAGAAAATTCTGGCAGAACAGGTTTCAACATCACAAGGATCAATTGTTTCTGATATAGTTGCTAGTGAGCTGCTAGTAGAGGAAGCCATGGCTGAAAATAGGACTTTGAAAGAGCTGGCTGCTCCTAATCTAAACCAGTAACCTTTGTTTATTGAATTTCCAAATCTAAAAGCGGCATTTAAATTAAAATCGGGACTAATACATCTACTTCCCAAATTTCATGGTCTTGCATTAGAAGATCCTCACAAACATTTGAAGGAATTTCATATGGTATGCTCTAGCATGAAACCACAGGGAATTACAGAGGCACAGATCAAGTTGCGCATTTTTCCATTATCTTTAGATGAATATGCTAAAGATTGGTTGTACTACATTCCCTCTGGTACAATAAATTCATGGAATGAGATGAAACGTCAATTTTTAGAGAAATATTTCCATGCATCTAAAGCGGAAAATTTAAGGAAAGAGATATGTGGAATTCGGCAACACCATGAAGAAACATTATACGAGTATTGGGAATGCTTCAAGAAGCTTTACGTAAGCTGCCCATACCATCAAATTAGTAACCAGCTTCTGATTCAATATTTCTATGAAGGATTGTTACCAATGGAGAGGAGTATGGTGGACGTCGCTAGTGGAGGAGCTTTAGTTGACAAAACTCCAGAAGCCGTGAAAAGGTTAATTTCTAATATGGCGGTAAATTCACAGTAATTTGGTACAAGGATGGAGCAAACATCGAAGAAAGTTAATGAGGTAAGTACATCAAACCTTGAACGTTAGATTTCTGATCTAACTTCTTTGCTGAAACAAATGGCTGTAGGAAATTTGCAAATAGTTAAAGCATGTGGCATTTGCTCAGCCACCAGTCATGCTACGGATATGTGTCCCACACTTCAAGAAGATACATCAGTCCAACAAGCAAATGCCATGGGAGGATTTCAAGGGCAACCTCAGCGAAAGTATGATCCATACTCAAACTTATACAACCCTGGATGGAGAGATCACCCAAATATGAGTTATGGGAATCAAGTTGCCCAGAATCATTATGAGCCCCCATTCCAACCTAGGCAGCAAGCAAATCAGAGTATGTCACTTGATGAGATTGTTAAGGCACTAGCTAGCAATACACAGCAATTTCAACATGAGATAAGAAACAACATTCAGAATATAGAGAAGCAGATTGGTCAACTTGCGACTTCAGTAAGCAAAATTGAAGCCCAAGGATTTGGAAAGTTGACATCTCAGACCATCATAAATCTGCAAGTGCCATTACATTACGAAATGAAAGAGAACTTGAGCCTTTCATTGCTAAATCTGCAGATTCGGCCAAGACTATTCAAGAAGAAACAAAAGCCGATAGCAATGATGTAAATTTTTCCAAGGTAAATCTCAACCAGTTGTGTGTAATTCTACTAATTCTGTTCTTCTCCCTTTTCCTAGCAGACTGTCTAAATCGAAAAAGAAGAACAAGAGAAGGAAATTATTGAGACTTTTCGAAAGGTAAAAGTAAACATACCTCTACTTGATGCCATTAAGCAAGTCCCAAGGTATGCAAAATTTCTCAAAGAATTGTGCACTTCAAAGAGGAAATTAAGGGGTGATGAGAAAATTAGTGTAGGGGAGAACGTATCAACAGTTATTCAGCGTAAGTTACCCCCAAAATGTAAGGATCCAGGTACGTCTACGATTCCATGTGTGATTGGTAATACTAAGTTTGAACGTACCATGTTAGACTTAGGTGCATCTATAAATGTTATGCCACATTCAATTTATGCATCTCTAAATTTGGGTCCTTTGAAAAAAATGGATGTAATTATCCAGTTAGCTGACCATTTTAACGCATACCCTAAGGGAGTGGTTGATGATGTTTTGGTGCAGGTGAATGAGTTGATTTTTCCTGCTGATTTTTATATTTTGAATATGGAAGACAGTACCTTCCCAAACCCTGCCCCAATTTTACTAGGAAGGCCTTTTCTCAAAACAGCTAAAACGAAGATTGATGTCCATGATGGTACCCTTACCATGGAGTTTGATGGAGAGATTGTTAAATTCAACATATTTGAGGATATGAGGTACCCTAGTAATGATGTTCAATATGTGTTTTCTATTGATGTGGTTGATGTGTTTGCACAGGAGATTTTTGAATTGAGCAGTAAAAAAGAAGCGGGTAAGCAAAGGAAGATGCAGTTGCAAGAATTAAAAGAGATACGACTTGAGGCTTACAAGAATTCAAGCATATACAAGGACAAGACTAAGGCGTTTCATGACAAGAGGATTGAGGAAGCAATTTGTAATTAGACAGAAAGTCTTACTTTATAATTCGAGACGTAAATTGATGCCTAGTAAGTTACATTTCGTTGGATTGGACCTTTTGAAGTTACTAATGTGTTTCCTTATGGTACAGTTGAAGTTCAAAGTTTCGAAACTAACAAGGTTTTCAAGGTTAATGGGCATCGACTCAAGACGTTCTATGAAGGCTTTCATGAGCATACTATAGACGAAGTACAACTGGGGGATCCCATTTATTCTGATTGAGGAGTATTGTAAGAATCGTGTTCTAAAACTGGGTCTAAACCGTGGTTTTATATGATGACAGGTGTCCCAATCATAGCCGGATCGGAAGGCGAAACTGGGTGACGAACCACGCAAAATTTCAGGTACGAGAACCACTCAAAATTGGTAAAAACTCATACCGGTCTGACTATACCGATTTAAGTCAGTCAGACCGGTATGGTGCAACCGGTATGGTATACCGGTCTGAGTGACGCAGACCAATATGTGCGATCGGTATGTCTAGTTTCGGCTGGAGACGGACTACAGCGGGTCCCTCACTCTGATTTGAAACTTGGGAAGTTTCCAATTGCGGGAAACCTTCCTATGAACGGCCTCCCACTATTAATAGAGACATTAGCACTCCTTCTGATCCTTCTCAAAACCCTAGCCATCTGGAGGAGAGCTGAGAAAGAGCAAGGAGGAGGAGGCTGCCTAGGAAGGAGGTTTTCGTTGGAGGAGCATGCCGCCAACCGACAAACACCGCCGGTAAGTGCTCTATACTCTTAGTAATATTAGGATTTTGGATCGAAGCCGTGAAGCGGCGCGGCGATCCAAAATCCTAGATCTTGCAATGAACCTAGTCTCTTATTTAAATCTAATCTAGGTTTGAAACGGCGTTCTAGTTGAAACCAGAAGGCCATTAGAGTATTTGAATCTTAGAATGGGTTAGGAGAAACCCTAGAAACCAAGCCAATGACCAATGGGAAAGGGAGATCCAAGATCGTGTTCTCGGATCTAATCTGCGGAACAAACCGGTTGGACACAAGGTCCGGCGGTATGGGCCTGCGGTGTATATCGGAGGCACATACCGGTCTCACATATGTGCAACCGTTATATACCGCAACCGGTACACATATCGGTGGCACATACCGGTCTCACACCCCTGAGACCGGTACCTGCAACCGGTATGGATTCCGAGCCTTGTTTGCTTGGTCAGGAAAGGTTCAGACCAACTGTGACTTTAATAAATTAATTCTAACCTATGAATATGATTGTGTAGGACCTATAGAAATGTGAGAATACCCTGTGACGCAGAGCGGGATTGTTATCACGCGTCAGGTAAGGGACAAGACCCCAAATCCTAATTAATTAAAGAACAGTAAACCTTTGTGAATAAGTTTATGTTTAAAATTATTGCTTGATGTCTGTGCATTTCACATGCCATATAGTTACTTCTTTTGTTACTATTATCTGTTCATGTATTTCATATGCTAGGATTGTTGGATGTTAGGCATATGTATGTTTTAATTAGTGTGTGGAATGTGAAGGGGAGTGAAACCCTGGATATATCCATAGCTAACACCTTTTCGTATCGCCATCTACCTTAGCAGACTTGGTACTAATAGGGTATCAGGGGGAGGACGTGGGATTGTGGTTCTTCCTGCCCGCCAGACTCGAGCCCTATCTCTATGTCGTAGGGAGCCGTGCTGGGGTAAGGCCATTGATACTGTATTGACATTTAGGACTGGTTAAAAATGGAGCCCACTTGCAAGCCCTTCCTTGTAGGGGTTTAGGTACAGGTACGATGTCGGGTATCAGGGGGAGGACGTGGGATTGTGGTTCTTTCTGCCCGCCAAACTCGAGTCCTATCTCCATACCAGAGTGAGTGATGTGGGGCAACATCAGTAGTGTGGTAGGTGCCTGACTGTTGGGTGTCCTCACACTCTCGTGCATGGAGGTGCGGTGGCTGTCAAACCTTATCATAGCATATTTGCAAGTTATACCTAACCCAAATTGTAATGTTATCCCATGCATATTGTATGTTGCATTGGTCTTGTACTTACTGAGCTAAGATGTGAGCTCACCCAAATATATATATATATATTTATTTATTTATTTATTTTTAGATCTGGATGCAGGGTATACAGTTGATGACTTCGTGACTGCCCCAGTGTACGGTACAGTTGCTGCCATTGATACCCAGGCAGTGGAGGACGAGCATGACGCATCATGCGAGTGCTCCTTTTGTGTTTTTCTTTAGAGGGGATTTTATTTTGAACAATACATTGTAATACTTTTATTATTTAAATTTGTGAATGTGAAATAAGTTGAATAATTATTTTAATTTACCACATAGATCTCAGTTCATTTATTTATATTCCGCTGCTATGTATTAATCTCTGATTATGTTAGACTGCTTGGGAATGATTGGTTGACACGGTCTATTGAGATCCTGGTGTCAACCGTGGTTTAGAGTCGGTTCACTCACACTTCTGGTTCAGCCGGAATTGAGGTGTGACAACTTGGTATCAGAGCGCTAGGCTCTGTCCAGCTAATCATTATACATCTAACTGTGTTCAATGAGCTGAGTTAGGAAAATTAAAAACTTTAATAAAAACACACCATAAGCTTGTTTGATGCCTGAGACATAAAAGAAGATGCATAATATACTAACAATGAAAGAGAAATTATAAGCACTGATGACTAGGGAGAAAAACCAAATAACATGTAATAACATGAACAAAAAGAAAAAACATAAAGTGTGCGATAGGGTACAGTCCACAGGTCAGACAGTTACCTTGTTATCAAAATAAACTGTATATAAGAGAAGGAGATAATGTTTGGGCCTGCACCCATAAATGTGTTACCAAAAACCACAGAAAATGTGAACATCGTACCGATGGATGGTAATACAACTGTCGAGAGATAGCCACAGCAAGCAACGCAACATACAACTTTTCCTCAGCAGTTTTCAGGAATGTCCATCCCTAACCAGGACCAGGGTGAATATCAGGGTCCATATCAGGGTGCATACTATGGTGGGAATCAGGGAATAAATCAGAGTGGTTACTCTTACCAGCCACAATGGTATGGTCAGACAGTGTATGGACAAGCACCACATGGACAGGTCCCATATGGATAGAGTAGTCTTTCCAGAGCGGTGGATGGATTTTTAAAGCTCAAACCACCAACTTTTACAGGGTAGTCAAGGAAAACACTGTGGCCAGCGCAGTGGATAGCTGAAATGGAGAAGAACTTTCGACTACTGGAGTGTCAGGATGGGGATAAAGTATTATATGCCACTCACATGCTAAAGGAGGAAGCCAATGGGTGTGGAGTTCCACTAGATCATATCTACAGACAAAGCACCAGATAATCACTTGGCACATCTTCAAGGAGGCTTTCTTCGAAAAATATTTCCCCAGGAGTTTCCGTGATCAAATGGAGAGGGAGTTCCTAAATCTACAACAATCTCAGTTGACAGTAGAGGCATACCAACAAAGGTATGAGGAGTTATTCTTTTTCGCTCCAACCAGTATGCAATAGGAGGAAACAAAGACTCATCCTTTCACTATGGGTCTTCGGGATGTTATCAGAGAGCATGTGCTGGGTCGAGGGTTGAGTATATATAATGAAGCTGTACAGATGGCTCTAGTCATCGAGGCCAGTCAGAGAAAAAGGTTCTTCGCACAAAATAGGGGTCTGAAGAAGCCTAATCTTGAGTCCCAAGGTGGAAGAAACAACAGGCCATACCGTCCATTCAGGCCACCAGCTAGCACAGTGCCTCCCAGACCGGCTATTACAATGACACCACAGGCAACGGGCCCGAACCCTAATGTAAAGTGTTTCAATTGCCAACAGGTGGGGCATTATGCCAGAACATGCCCACAACCAAAGAGGGAGCAGCAGCAAGGCAAGGTATATGCTATTACTACAGAAGAGGTAGCCGCATCACCAGATGTGGTTACAGGTATGATTTTTATACTTACTCCTTAACTGTTGCATTAATTATTTATACATTTGAAACTAAGGGAGAATTCAAAAAAAAACCTCACGTACAGTAAATATAGCAGGATTACCCGCCAGAGTCCTGTTTGACTCGGGGGCTACCCGTTTCTTTGTGTCAATGTCATTCGGAAAAGGACTAGATCAACCCATCAAGACTCTACAACCAAGTCTGTTAGTTCGGTCTCCCATGGGAATGGAGGTAGTATTAGAAGAATATTATGGTCCTTGCCCAGTGCTTATTGAAGGACGAGAGTTGGAACCCAATCTAGTCCAGTTGGAGATGTTAGAATTCAATGTCATTCTTGGCATGGACTGGTTATCTAAACATTCAGCAAACCTATTATGTGCTGAGAAGAAGTTGGTGTTCAAGGACAGTGAAGGGTCGGAGTTCAACTTTAAAGGGGCTAGGCTGCCTAGAAAGAGAAAGCTTATACTCTCAGCCCTAAAAGCAAAGAAGTGTTTAGAGAAAGGAGGGATAGGATACCTCGTATCAGTGGTGGATGTGACCGCTGACTTGACAAAAATGGAGGACATCAAAGTAGTACAAGAATTTCCTAATGTATTTCCAGAAGACCTACCCGGGTTGCCACCAGACAGAGCTACTGAGTTTGTGATAGACCTCTTACCAGGGGTAGCACCTGTGTCTAAAGCACCTTACAGGATGGATCCTACCGAGTTGAAAGAGTTAAAAACTCAGCTGCAAGAACTGTTAGACAAGGAATTTATAAGGCCTAGTATCTCACCTTGGGGAGCACCTGTGCTCTTTGTCAAGAAAAAGGATGGTAGCGTACGTCTTTGTATGGACTATCGAGAATTAAACAAGCTAACTATCAAGAACAGGTACCCACTACCAAGAATAGATGATTTGTTTGATCAATTACAAGGTTCGAGTGTATTCTCAAAGATTGACCTGAGGTCAGGGTATCATCAACTCAAGATTAAGGAAGCAGACATCCCCAAGACAGCTTTCAGGATGCGTTATGGACACTATGAGTTCCTTGTGATGTCCTTTGGGTTGACTAATGCACCTGCATCATTCATGGAGCTAATGAACCGGGTATTTCATGACATGTTGGATACATCGATTATCATATATATCGAAAATATTTTAGTATACTCCATGGACCAGGAGACACATGCAGTACATCTAAGAGCAGCATTACAAAGATTGAGGAGAGAGAAGCTTTATGCAAAATTTAAGAAGTGTGAATTCTGGTTAGATGAAGTGGCCTTCCTTGGTCACGTGGTGTCTGCTGAAGGAATCAAGGTCGATCCCAGTAAAATTTCTGCCATAGTAGGATGGGAGGCGCCGAAGACAGTTGCTGAAATTCGTAGTTTTCTGGGCTTAGCAGGATACTACAGAAGGTTTGTGGAGGATTATTCCAAGATTACTGTTCCACTCACCAGGTTGACCAAAAAGGGGGAGAAGTTCATATGGACTGAAGAATGTGAGAAATGCTTCCAGACGTTGAAGTCAAGACTGGTATCAGCACCTATATTGACTATTCCAGCTCTAGACCATCCATTCACACTATATACAGATGCTTCAGGTTTGGGACTAGGTTGTGTGCTGATACAAGGAGAACAGGTGATAGCCTATGCCTCAAGACAGCTGAAAGAGCATGAGAAGAACTACCCTACGCATGACCTAGAATTGGCAGCGGTCATTCATGCTTTCAAGACTTGGAGGCATTACCTGTATGGTGAGAAATTTCAGATTAAGTCTGATCACAAAAGTCTGACGTATCTTTTCACCCAAAAGGACCTGAACATGAGGCAGAGGAGGTGGTTAGAATTACTCAAGGACTACGACTGTGACATTCAGTATCACCCTGGTAAAGCTAACATTGTAACTGATGCGCTGAGCAGGAAATGGGCATCGAACCCTAAAGCAGGACCAAGTACAAATGCAGCATTGTGTGTTGCTGTATCTGGCTCATCAGAGGATGAAGAACAGCTCTTAATAAAGTCAGCAGATGATCCTATTGAGCAAGGGTTGATACACCAGTTACCCTTATGTTTGCAGCATTGAAGATTTTGCCCGACTTGAAAGAAGAAATAAAGGCAGCAGTCCTACAGGACCCATTCCTCAGGACAGTTCAAGAAGATTTGGAAAAGGGTCGAGCCAACCTTGATTTCACCTTGGATACAGACAAGGTACTCAGATATCATGGGCGTTTATGTGTACCTGAGAATAAAGATCTGGAAATCCAAAACCGAATCATGTTGGAAGCTCACTCTACTCCATATTCAGTACATCCTGGGAGCACCAAGATGTACCATGACCTAAAGAGATTATACTGGTGGAGGGGTATGAAAGCAGACGTGGCCCGGTATGTGTTCCAATGTTTAAACTGTCAGCAAGTCAAAGCAGAAAGACAGAGGCCTGCCAGATTATTGCAACCGTTACTTGAGCCGACATGGAAATGGGATTGTATTACCATGGATTTTGTCACTGGTCTACCTATGACTCCAAGGTCAGTGAATGCTGTTTGGGTAGTTGTAGACCGCCTTACCAAGACCGCCAGATTTTATCCCAGTCAGACCGCAATACACCATGGACAAGTTGGCAAGATTGTCTGTGGACAATATAGTCAGACTGCATGGTGTCCCAGAGAGCATAGTATCTGATAGAGATCCACGCTTCACATCGAAGTTCTGGGAGGGGCTACAGAAGGCAATGGGGACGAAACTAAAGTTCAATACAGCCTTCCACCCTCAAACGGATGGGCAGTCAGAAATGACCATCCAGATCCTAGAAGATATGCTTCGCGCATGTGCTATCGACTTTAAGGGGGCTTGGGATGAGAAGCTTTCCCTCATTGAGTTTGCCTACAACAACAGCTACCAGTCTACGATCCAGATGGCCCCATATGAGGCCTTGTATGGCAAGAAAGTTCGGACGCCATTATTATGGGACGAAGTTGGAGAAAGAAGGATCGTCGGACCAGAATTTGTAGAAGAAACCTGCAAGGCAGTAGATCAAATCAAGAACCGAATAAAGATAGCTCAGGTGCGTCAAAAGCACTATGCTGACAACAGGCGACGAGACCTTGAATTCATGATTGGTGATAAAATTTTCTTGAAGGTGTCACCAGTAAGAAGACTGAAGCGGTTCGGCAGAAAAGGAAAATTATGTCCTAGATATGTGGGATCATATGAAATTCTGTCCCGATGCAGCAAAGTGGCTATCAACTTGCATTGCCACCAGCGATGTCTAGTGTCCACAACGTCTTTCACGTGTCCTTACTAAAAAAGTACATGAGAGACCCTTCGCACATTCTTATTGCAGACCCCCCAGATTTGACAGAAGACTTAACCTTCGAGGTGGTGCCAATCCAGCTCATTAGCAAAAAGGTACAACAGCTTCGAAGGTGATCTATCCACTACGTCAAGGTCGTTTGAAAAAGTCAGGACGTAGAAGAAATTACTTGAGAGGAGGAGGACACCATGCGACAAGAATACCCTCATTTTTTTGACTCTGAAGGTACGTACAATTTCGGGGACGAAATTTCTTTTAAGGGAGGGGGAATTGTGAGACCTACATGCAAATTTCGGGGACAAAATTTCTTTTAAGGGTGGTAGAGTTGTAAGAACCGTGTTCTAAAATCGGGTCTAAACCGTGGTTTTATATGATGACAGGTGTCCCAATCATAGCCGGACTGGAAGGCGAAGCCGGGTGACGAACCACGTAAAATTTCAGGTACGAGAACCACTCAAAATTGGCAAAAACTCATACCGGTCTGACTATACCGGCCTGAGTCAGTCAGACCGGTATGGTGCAACCGGTATGGTATACCGGTCTGAGTCACTCAGACTGGTATGTGCGACCGGTATGTCTAGTTTCCGCTGGAGACGGACTCCAACGGGTCCCTTACTCCGATTTGAAACTTGGGAAGTTTCCAATTGCGGGAAACCTTCCTATGAACGGCCTCCCACTATTAATAGAGACATTATTACTCCTTCTGATCCTTCTCAAAACCCTAGCCGTCTGGAGGAGAGTTGAGAAGGAGCAAGGAGGAGGAGGCCGCCCAGGAAGGAGGTTTCCGTTGGAGGAGCACGCCGCCAACCAACAAACACCATCAGTAAGTGCTCTATACTCTTAGTAATATTAGGATTTCGGATCGAAGCCATGAAGCGGCGCGGCGATCCAAAATCTTAGATCTTGCAATGAACCTAGTCCCTTATTTAAATCTAATCTAGGTTTGAAACGGTATTCTAGTCGAAACCAGAAGGCCATTAGAGTATTTAAATCTTAGAATGGATTAGGAGAAACCCTAGAAACCAAGCCAATGACCAATGGGAAAGGGAGATCCAAGACTGAGTTCTCGGATCTAATCCGCAGAACAAACCGGTTGGACACAAGGTCTGGGGGTATGGGCCTGCGGTGTATACCGGAGGCACATACCGGTCTCACATATGCGCAACCGGTATATACCGCAACCAGTATACATACTGGTGGCACATACCGGTCTCACACCCCTGAGACCAGTACCTGCGACCGGTATGGTTTCCGAGCCTTGTTTGCTTGGTCAGGCAAGGTTCTGACCAACTGTGACTTTAATAAATTAATTCTAACCTATGAATATGATTGTGTAGGACCTGTAGACAACGTGAGAATACCTTGTGACGTAGAGCGGGATTATTATCACGCGTTAGGTAAGGGACAAGACCCCAAAGCCTAATTAATTAAAGAACAGTAAACCTTTGTGAATAAATTTATGTTTAAAATGATTGCTTGATGTCTGTGCATTTCACATGCCATATAGTTACTTCTTTTGTTATTATTATCTGTTCATGCATTTCATATGCTAGGATTGTTGGATGTTAGGCATGTGTATGTTTTAGTTAGTGTGTGGAATGTGAAGGGGAGTGAAACCCTGGATATATCCACAGCTAACACCTTTTCGTATCGCCATCTACCTTAGCAGACTTGGTACGAATAGGGTATCAGGGGGAGGACGTGGGATTGTGGTTCTTCCTGCCGCCAGACTCGAGCCCTATCTCTATGTCATAGGGAGCCGTGTTGGGGTAAGGTCATTAATACTGTATTGACATTTAGGACTGGTTAGAAACAGAACCCACTTGCAAGCCCTTGCCAGTAGGGGTTTAGGTACTAGTACGGGGTGGGGTATCAGGGAGAGGACGTGGGATTGTGGTTCTTTCTGCCCGCCAGACTCGAGTCCTATCTCCATACCGGAGTGAGTGATGTGGGGCAACAACAGTAGTGTGGTAGGTGCCTGACTGTTGGGTGTGCTCACACTCTCATGCATGGAGGTGCGGTGGCCGCCAAACCTTACCATAGCATATTTACAAGTTATACCTGACCCAAATTGTAATGTTATCCCATGCATATTGTATGTTGCATTGGTCTTGTACTTACTGAGCTAAGTTGTAGAGCTCACCAAAAAAAAAAAAAAAAAAATATAAACATATATATATATATATATATATATATATATATATATATATATATATATATATATATATATTTAGATCTGGATGCAGGGTACACAGTTGATGACTTCGTGACTATCCCAATGTATGGTACAGTTGCTGCCATTGATACCCAGGCAGTGGAGGACGAGCATGACGCATCATGCGAGTGCTCCTTTTGTGTTTTCCTTTAAAGGGGATTTTATTTTGAACAATACATTGTAATACTTTTATTATTTAAATTTGTGAATGTGGAATAAGTTGAATAATTATTTTAATTTACCACATAGATCTCAATTCATTTATTTATATTCCGTTGCTATGTATTAATCTCTGATTATGTTAGACTGCTTGGGAATGATTGGTTGGCATGGTCTATTGAGATCCTGGTGTGAACCGTGGTTTAGAACCGGTTCACTCACACTTCTGGTTCAGCCGAAATTGGGGTGTGACAAGTATTGAGTGAAGCTAACGACATTAAACATAAGCGCTGCTTGGGAGGCAACCCAAGAAATCGGATTTATTTTTCTTATCGTTTTTAATTACTTTTCTTTACATCTTTTCATTACATTTTTAACTTCCATTGGGGACAATGTCAGATTTAAGTGTGGGGGGAGAAATTAGGATTTCTCTTTTGTTTTATTTTTATTTTTATTTTTTAAGTTTTGTTTTAATTTTTGTATGATGTGTTAGAGCAAAAAATAAAATAAAATAAATAATGGTTGAATTTTAAAAAAAAAATTCACTTTAATAGACTTAGAAAATATGTATGCCATGGATTAGAACTATTTGAATGTGAAAAAATTACATATATGAATTAGTTGAAACAACTTGCTAAATGAGCTTTGAATAACATTGATAGTTGCATTTAGAGGTAAAGCATGCAGGTTTAGTAGATGGAATCCAACCAAGCGAGCTCTTGAGCCAAACTAGATTGAGACATCTATGTCAGTCTTTATTTTCTTTGAAGAGTGATATTCTACTATGCTTTTATATCTCTAGAACTTTCTTTGAACCGTGTCAAGATTAAATTGATATGTGCAGACATGAAGATGATAAAGGCAAATAGGATTTTACAACCACTTAGCTTAAAATGGCCAACCTTATATATTTTTTCCCTTACAGACCCACTTTGAGCTTTTAAACTTTATTCTTCATTGAACCCTAAATCATGAGCCTTGAATTATTTGTTTTTCTCATGTTTTACCAACCTTTGAGCTAGTAGAGCATTGAGAATTATTTAATGGGTTTGAGAGAGATATGTATTAAATAAGTGTAGGGATGCTATTCTCAAAAGTAATGGTTGTATGTCAAGAAATGGAATGTAATGGGAGTAAATGATCCTTGTTATGTTTGAAATGTCATGCTCTTCTAAAAGAAAAAAAAATTCAAATAGCAAAGCATAGTTCTCAAATGAAAAGAAAAGAATGAAAGAAAAAGAAATTGGAGTTTGGGATGTTTTGTTGAAGGGCTTTATTTATGACCCCTTATCATTTTGATTGCTCAATTTTTTTGTCTTAATGCTCTATTAGTTTCTTGGGTTTTAACGTCAGTACAATTTTCTTATCCGTACCTTGAATCCTAGTCCCATTACAATCTTGATAAAGACCTTTTAATTCATGTATGCGTATATTCTAAGTAATGGATATTTTGGTGAATAAGCAAGCTTATGGTAGTGCATCTTCATAGGAAGATCTTGAGTGAAACAGTTAAATCTTAAATTCTTGAGTGAGTAGAGAGAATCCCAAGAGAAAATTTACTAAACATTAGCATGTTCACTTTTGAATAAGACTGGTATGTTAGATATTGCTCATTTTTACTAAGTGACCTTTGACTATGACATATATTGTTCTCTTGATCTCTTGAATTAGTTTCTGATTCATGGTACATATATTCTTTGAATGTTGTGGGATGAAAAAAAAATTTAGTATTTAGTTTTCCCGAAGTCGTGCAAGAGCTAAGTGTGGGGGAATTTGATGGATTTATAATTTTATATATTTATTTCTCTTATATTTAGTCTATTTAACATATTATATGTCTTATGGTACTCATTTGTGATGATTCCTTATATATAAGACATTAGTGGAAAGTATTGATAATTTATGTTTAAAATAAAAAAAATTCTGATATTTTCAATAATGACCTTCTGAATTTTATGCAGGTTTTTAATGTAAAAAGAATTCTTGAAATCAAACGTGATTCAAAAATCTGATCTGAAAAGCTGAATTGGATTCAAACCAGAGAAAGAAGATTACCACACATAGAAGGTTTACTATTGGAAGGATTTGATTGATTGTCAGAAATCTTGAGGAGAATATATACCTCTATGGAATATTACAAAGATTGACAAGTCTAGAGGTGGCATTTGGTTAATGATGGAATGATTCTCTATCTAATCTAGGCAAAAGAATTTTGTTTAATCTTTATTTTCATGTAATAAGGTTGTCAATTCTAGACATACCAGTTTTAATCTTCTCTACTCTGGCTATTTAAGCAATGTAAAGGCTACGTAATAGAGCATCCAAGAATTATTGAGAAGATAGTTTTATTTCTTTTATCTTTCTTTTCTATCATGTCTAGCTAAGTTCTTTAGTCGATTCAAGGGGAATTTAATCCGATTAGTAAAATTGTGAGACTCTGTTCTTAAATTTAATTATTTTTCTATTCAAATATCTGTGTTTCTTAGTTTTTTAAATTAATAGTTGCATGATTCAGTTTATTAAGAGGCCTATTAATTGATTAAGTTATGTGATTTATTGCTAACCTGAATCCATAATCCGTAATTGTTATGGTGTTCAATTAAAGTAGAAATTAAGCAGAACAATTATGATCCAAGTTTTTGGTACTTGCTTAAAGGAAACATAGAATGAATTAAATAATCTGACGCTTGTTAGATTGTTGTTCATCTTTAACTCCCTCTGAGAGTATAATGCTATCAGTAAATTCATGAGGATTACTTAATACCAATTGATTTATTGATAAGAATTAAATTGTGTGCTGAGCTCAAATAATGAAATTAAGGAAGGTAATGACTTTTTGATAATCATTGGTTAAATATTTGAATAGAGAATAATATATATATATATATATATATATATGAAGTCAGTGATCAATTTGTAGCCGTGAGTAAATTTTCTTGAATCAACGTCATCTTCCATTAAATTTTTGTTACTTAATTTTGTTGTCAATTAAATTGCAGAAGAAAACTCCCCTTTTTCTTGGTAAGTCTACAATTTGATTAACTAGTCTCTGTGGTTCGACCTTTACTTATCATTACTATTCATTGTAGGTAGAATAATTTATTTTTGGTTGCGCTCGACACGCATCAGCATGCCTAGGACATGTTGGTGTTGTGGGCATAAATGAAACCCTATATGTTGGAATCGATGATTGTTTAATCGTAGCCATGAGCACGCTAGCCTACCTAGTTGCTGGGCTTCGATGAGAAGGAAGCCATATTGTCGACTGGTGTTGCTCGATGATGCGAAGGTGCACATCTAAGGTGTCGGGCATGTTGTACAAGTGACCCTAGGCGATGCGAGTATCTTAAAGGAACGCAAGATGATGGCAGTGTGGACTGAAGTTGAGCAAGCCTCAATGTATTGGTGGCTTAGATGCAAAACCACTTCCTGTCAATTTTTGGGGTAAAGCGTTGTTGGGTTGTGTTCCATTGTAAAAAAAAGGAGTAAGACTGGCCTTGGCTGGGCACAGCTAAGGCACCGCACATACTAAGAGCCCTGAAAAAAGTTGGTCCGTGATAGATTGCTCTCTTGCCATTCTGTCTTTTTTTTTTCTTCTTCTTCTTTATACTTTTTAATTCTTTTCTTCCTCTTTTTTTTTTTTTTTTCCTTTTCTCGCCCTTCTTTCTAGTATTTGTCTTGCTCCTTTCCCCTTGCTACACATATGTATAGTCCTCAACCTAAAACTTGCACAGTCAGATAACGTTAGAAAGTCCACAAAATTCTGATGGCAAAAATGAGATGCCTACATATTCCAAAATAATGTTTCAATAAACAAGAGGACCCATGAGAACTTGACCCCACTTGGACTTGAGATTTCGACTACACAATTCACATGTTAAAGGTAAGCAAGTCAATCAAGCTTTTAATGGAACTTAAGGCCCAAACAGGTGTTCAAAATTACTAAAGCCCATGCCTTTAGTTAAAAAACAACGTCCAAAGCAAGGATCATAATTTTGGTTTCGTGCCTGGTTTCGGCCAGGTCAGAAACCGAAATTTCGGTGGTTTCGGCTGAAATTTCAGCGAAACCTGATAAAAAAAATGGTTTTGAATGTTAGCCTATTTTGGGAGATAAATCAGCATGTCCTCTTTATTTTCATAACATCCCTTTTTAATCCAATAAAAAAAGGCAACTAAAAAAGATAAAAAAAAAAATTACAAAGACCAAAATTCCAATTGAATAGGGAACTTAGCTGGAGAAAACGTCAGAGAAATAAAAGGAAACTAGTAGATGACTATTAGTGGACGACTTATTTTGAAACTGTAGTAAGGAATCTGAAACGGTATCAAATATTTGAATTGTAACAATCAGATTCACAAGAAGAAAAAAGCAGAATCTGAAATGGAAAAACAATATCCGAAACAAAAAATGGCCCAAACCAAAATTTCAGACCAAAATATGGCCGAAACCGAAATTTCGAACAGAAATCTGGTAATTTCTGTACCGACATCAATTTTGTTTCAGTTTTCAAAAAAACTGAAATATTTCGGCGGAAATTCTGAACATTGGTCCATAGAAATAAGAAAATAAGCTCAATATGTCTCATATGTTACTAAATGACAAAAAACGAGTTAAAAAGACTCACTTAAACTCATTCCTAATTTCAAAAAACTAAATGCCAATATGCATTTAAAAACAAACACAGTCCTATAAAAGAAACCCATGTGATTTGTTTAACTTAAGCCCAACACAGTCGCTCAATGCTCACATGCTATTAAGCCCATTTGGGTAGAAAAAGGAATCAAGTCCAAACGCAAATAAACCTCAAGGCTCAATAGGATTGCAAGGGAAATTAAAAAGAAGGAAAGTGAAATTTTTTTAATTTAAAAAGGATAGTTTTATAGCCATTGTTTAACATGATTGTTTAAATTACCTAAATTTCTCACTATATTTAGCAATGATATTTTTTAAATATAATTTTTAGTTTACTTTCAAATGCAAGGGATTTGACTCCAAAGTAAAATATAGGATAATAACAAAAAATTGAATGATTTTGAGTTAGTTATATAATCATAAGATAATATGTGATGTAATGATTATAAAAGTTAATTTTCTTTTTAAATTAGAAAATTTTACTTCCTTTCCCTTTAATTTCCTTTGCAACTGTTACACCAATCAAAGCCAAAGTGGTAAAATTGAAAGACGCCCATTAAGGCTCCCAACTCCTTCATGAACATATCTTCTAACACGGTCACCTATGAATAGGTAATTACCACAAACCCATCTGCTGATTTTGACTTCAAAATTTTGCCGATGATACAATTTCTTGTTCCACACAACCTCCAAGGCTCCAAGTCTATAAAGTAGTTTATCTACACCATTGCACGTACGTGTATCCTCCACGGAATCTCATCACCATCCATATCTAATGAGTCCAACTCCACAAGTGAATCCCACATCCATGGGCAATGATAAAATTCTGTAAAAAATACACATACATAAAAATGAACTGAATTCCTTCCAAGGGTCTAGAGGCACACTAATGGACTTTCCCCAATGACCTATATACAGATGATCTTAACATACGACTCTAGTTACAGAGAATCCAATGGAAGCTGGAACTCCCATCAAACCAAAAAAATATGACTTTTTTTTTAGGTTAAGAAAAAATGATTGAACAACATTAAAAATATAACAACTTGGGTAAGAAAAAAGACCATCCTAGATGGGTTTGCATTTTTACGCTTGATAAAGATATATTCATCCGTGTCACTATTTTCCCTTGCACTCAAACCATGAGGGTCATCTATTGGCGATGGGTTGTTTTCGGTTTAAACTGTCAAGGGTTTGGTGGATGAAACCATCAAATGTTATTGTTTTATCCTTTCTTTCCACCTGCGATTTTCTAATGCCGATTTTACTTAATAAAACTTTTCCTTTATCCAAGAAGAAAAGAAAAAGGGAAAAGGGCACTTGCCTTGCCTTTTAGTTGAGAGCAAGCCTCTTATTTTTGGTGCAAGAGAAATGTCTGTTCAAGAGACGTGGTCTTTTAAGCCATAATAAAAAATTTGATTTCAAAGTGAAAGGATAATATATATATATATATATAGCGACCAGTACAGTGTCAAGAGGTTGCCTTATGTGTTCAATGTTGACTTAACTAAAAAATATGGATATTATATCATTTCTTGTATGCTTTCATGTCCTCATCCCCTCACTAAGCTCTATGGAGCTTACCTTCGCGCTTGTATTTTTTTAGATTATAATACAGGTTATACTGTGGACGACTTCATGGAGTTTTCTGTAACCCCGGATGAGTTTGGGAGTATCTTGGAAGACCTGTAGAAGTTTCCCATAGCCTGAATTGCCAATGTGATGATTGTGCCTTTAGAGGTTAACCATGATCTCTCTTTACTTTACTATTTTGTTAGGCGTGTTGCCAGTACTCTTTTTACGTATTTGGTTAAGTTGGAGGTGTTGGATTATTTATTTTTGTTTTTGTTTCGATGGTCTTGAATAATTTGTTTTAAGTATATAATTATCTTTTAGACATTTCAGTTTAATTGCTTGAGATTTATATAGTCTTCCACTATATATTTTTGGATATTTCTCTGATTATTGTAGTTGTGATTATATTTATGGAATAAGATGGTGTTTGGTGTATACACCACGCCTGAGATCTCAGTGTGTCCGATCGACGTAAGTGGATCCCTTTACTTAACTTGAGACTTCAGAATTGACTCGTGACACCTAACCAATCAACATAGATTACTGGTCATGGATATATGCCTAAATCATAAGAAAGGTCAAGTTTCCTACCCTAGGATAGGATGGTAGGGCTTAAAAGGAGATATCTTGAAAACTTTTACCGATGATGTGCTCAAACAAGGAAAGTGGGACCTTGAAGGACACCCATACAATGCGAAACGAGATGACTGTTTGTATTAAGAAAGTTGTTAAATATGTCCCAAGTGTATCAAAAGAAAAAAATCATTCCCTTAGAGAGTCTAGTGGTAGGATGATGAGGTTCAAGCAACTATTATATATATATATATATATATATATATATATATATATATATATATATATATATATATATATGTATATATATATATATATATATATATATATATGGGTAAAAGGCAGTTACCTCCCCCGTAACTTACCTTATTGACCGTTGACCCCCAAAAGTTTCAAAAAAGACAGTTACTGTAAGACCCGTGTCAAACTAACCCGGTCTTACCACCTTGAACCAGGTTTACCCATCATGGTCGAATCAATGGACCAAGGGCGTGAAGAAGAGCGAGATCCCAAGTATCAAATCGACCCAAAAACACTTAAAATAGAGCAAGGGTCGAATACCCAGCTAAACAGGGTCGACCCTCTCAAATTAGAAACTCAGACCCTGAAAAATGGACAGAGGGTCGGACAGTGTCAGACCACAGGGTCGACGGGATCATCGACCCTCTAATCGACCCTCACTTACTGCCGAAACTGAAATTAGGAAACTTCCTAATTTTCGATTGGGATTCTTTCCAAATCTCAATGGGACTATTATAGGACATTCCTACTCTATTTAAAGGACGTCCCTAAACCACTTTCACTCCTTTCACAACCCTAATTGAATTGAGAGAAAGAGAGAAGAAGGAAAAGAGGAAGAAAAGAGGCAAGGAAAAAGACTTAGCAAAAAGGAGAAGAATTTCTAGAGAAAAGTAATTTTCTCAGGTATGGATACTAATTCCATGAGTTTCTACAGACCTTAGGTTAGATATGGTTGAGTGTAGGATTTCGGAGAAACCCAAACCATCCATCCATGGTTAGGTTGTCATGGAAAAACCTAGGATAATGCATGAAAGCCATCTAAGAAGATGAATCATGGTTTCAGACCATGGAATGAATGTGTAATGGAATGTGGAAGCAAGCCATAGGACCCCAAACATGAAGAATGAATTAAAAACTGGAAATTGAACCTGATTGCACAGAGGGTCGCACACAGGGTCGATAGACCCATCGACCCTATGCACCCTGACCATCGACCCTCAGCATTCGGGAAGTTCAGACAGAGGACAGGGTCGATAGACCCATCGACCCTATGCATTCTGAGCATCGACCCTCTGATCGACCCTCAGATAATAGTATGGTTTTTAAATTGGAAATTAACTCTAATTAAATTCTACCGACTTTGTTAGGTTGCTAACATCATAATAACACTGTAGAGGTGATTCTAAAGCTTGGAAAAATATCTATTAGCAAGCTAAGGTGAGGAACCTTAACTCCAAACTAAATTGGTTAATAATAAACTGTTTTCTATTTCTTGAGTCCTATGCTATGTTTGATTCTATGCGAATATGATTGTTATGTGCATACAGTATGCCATCCAATATTTCTATTATTTGTTCATGCATATTTACTTTATTGTTTATAACATGATGATGATGATGATGATGATGATAGGAATAGGCATGTGCTTGTATGTGTGTGCTTGATGTGCTTGATGCGAGCGAGTATCAGGGGGGGTGTGATGAGAACATCAATAAACGTTAACCTTTGGCGGGTCTCAGCACTTTAGCTCTATCTCTAACTCAAGTCTTGTGCATTGGCATCGTCGTATCGCCATTATTTTAGCAGAACTATTATGTCGTAGGGTATCAGGGGAGGTGGTCTTGGTCCTTGTAGTCTCTGACTCTACCGGGGGGCCTTAGCTCTATCTCTATGGATATTCTGAGGGATGCTGGGGTGAGGCCTTGGATACACTATTTGGCATTAGGATTGGTTAGTTGCAAGCCCAGTTTGCAGCCCTCGCCAACAGGGGCTTACGTGTTGGTATGACACTATATAGCAATAAACGTAACCTTTGTTATATATTGTTCATGATTGGGTCCATGTGAGTTGACGATAAACGTGATCTTCGGGTAACGTCACACACTCGTGTATAGAGGCGGAGTCAATAAACGCGACCTTTGGCTACCTCAACCTTTGGCTACCTCAACCTTTCTATTGCATATTGCAAACTTCAAACCAGACCAAAGATATAAATTGATGTGCATGCATATGTAATGTTGCATTGTTTTGGCTACTCACTGAACAGTGTTGTGTGCCCACCCCTCGACGTCGAATATTTTTAGTTGATGATGCAGGTTACACAGTTGAAGACTATATGAACGCGTCTGCGTACGGGAATATAGCAGCAATGGACGCTGGAGCTGAAGATGATACACACGACTCCTCTTGCGAGTGCAACTCGTGCGTATTTGATTAGATATTTTTATAGGTTTCTTTTATTGAATTTAATAGAGACTTGTATTTGATATTTAAATATTTATGTCTCAGTTGAAAACAGAATAATTTGCTATTAAATTAATGATATCATCTTAGTTGCTCAGTTCATTTTATTATAGATTTTTCGCTATTGTGTATTACTCTGATTATGATTATGGATGTGTGAAAGTTTGGATAAAATGGGGATAGCCTATTCGAGATCCTGGTTGAACCGTTGGTTTATTAGCGTTTATCACACCATTCTGGTTAGACCAAAATTGCGGTGTGACAGTTACCTCCCCTAAATAACTATTAAAATCCAAATAGCCTCAATTTTTAATGGTGTTAAAGTTAAATTTTGTATGGACAACTCTACCCTCAATCTTTTATCCATACTTTAAATCTTATTACTGTTAAAAGACCAATATAACCCTTTTATATCCAACTAAAATAAACCCTAATCTCATCTTCTTCTCATTCTACCTCACGACGTTTCCTATGGGGTGGAGATGATCTGTTGGACATAACTGTAAGCAGAGGTAATTCAAGCGACCAGTGAGGCATCTTCTTCTTCTCATATTATAGTTCTGTATTTAAATAATCCCCAATCGCAGGCCAGATTACTAAAAACAATAAAAAAATGGGGGCGGGGTGGGTTAGACTGTGAACCTCAAAATCGACATTAAACAATCCCAAAATTTGGGGGTTTCGAAGATGAAGCATCCTACTACTTATTAAAAGATAATTAAAAGATAGTCCTTACAGTGCTTCAGTGCTTCAATGTTTGCAGCAGCAGGTAGGGTTTCAAATGGTGGGCAGTGCTTAAGGATTTGCAGCAGTCAGTGCTTCATGCTTGGAACCAGTTTGCGCTTCAAGATTTGAAGTGGTCAAATCTCCCAAGGATTTGCAGCAATTTGTGCTTCAAGATTTTGAAGGAACATGGGAACTTCAAGCTCCTTGCAGCGACAAGATGTAACTGTTTCAAGATTTCAGCAAAAATATTTCGAAGACTCCTTACTGCTTCAAGATTTCAGAGGAAACATTTTGAATGATGAGCTGCTTCAATGTTCAAGGATTTGCAGCGGTGGAGAGCTCCGAAGACGACGGTGATTCAAGAGTTTGAAAAATGGAATAACAGTGAGCTCGACTGTGGTAAGCAAGCAAGGAATCGAGGAATCGTTCGACTGGAAAATAGTAACCTTCCTAAATAGAAAGGGTAAAATGGGTAGTTCATATCTCTAAAAGGGTAGTTTGGTATTTAACAAACTATTGGACTCCCACCGTTACTATATAATGGAATATTCCTAGCAGGTGGGGTTATTTGGATTTTAATAGTTATTTAGGGGAGGTAACTATCTTTTACCCTATATATATATATATATATATATATATATATATATATATGACATGGAAAAAGACTATAAATATAAAGGATTTAAAAAGATATAAAATGACAAGAAATAAAAAAGACTATGGGGAATGTAAAGGCGAAGAAATATGAAGATCTCTATAAAATTTGAGCACAAAGGAAAGAAAAAAATTATCTATAAAGTAGCTAAGATGAGGGAAAAGAAGAGTAAATTAGACCATGTTAAACATATTAAAGAGCAAATGTTAGAGTTTTAGTAAGGGATAAAGACATTAAATAGATGGAATGATTATTTCTATAGCCTAGTAAATGAAGACACTTCGAGTAATAATGTCATAGAAGGATACGTTACCCACCAAGGCACCAAAAGTCATAAAATGTATGCAAAATTAGGGTGATGGAAGTAAAAGAAGCTTTAAGGAGGATGAATGTAGACAAAGAATTAGGCACAGATGAGGTCCCAATAAAAGTCTAGAAGAACCTAGGAATCTATGGCATATCTTGGCTAACTAAGTTGTTCAATAAGATTATAAGCGCAAGAAAAATTCTAAATGATTGGAGAAATATTGTGGCTTTGATTTATTAAAAAAAAAATGTGATATTTATAGCTACAATAAGTACAGAGGCATAAAACTAATGAGTCATACTATGAGACCATGAGAAAAAATTATTGAAACTTGCATGAAACAATAAACTACTATTATAGAGAACCAGTTTAGTTTTATGCTAAGTAGATCCATGGCAGAAGTTATTCACTTACTTAAGAAACTCATGGAAATTTTTAGAGAAAGTAAGAAGGACCTCCATATGGTCTTTATTGATCTAGAAAAATATAGCAGAGTCCCTAGAGAGTTAATATGGTAAGTACTAATGTTTCAAGCAAATGTGGACATAGTCAAGGATATGTATTATAATATGGTGATTAGTGTGAGAACCATGGGGATCAAGGTATTGAATTCTCAATTACAATTGTGTTACATCAAGTATTAACTTTAAGCCCTTATCTGTTTGCCTTTATTTCAGATGATTTAACTAGAAACATTCAAGATAAAGTTTCTTGGTGCATACTATTTGTTGATGATATTGTTTTGATGGATGCGACAAAAGCAGAGATCAATGTCAAATGTGTTATAGATATCGACATTGGAATCAAAAGGTTTTAACATAAGTAGATTGAATATGGAGTAAATAGTATAACTTTAGTCATGGAAGGACGAATAATGAGATGGTGAAAATTGAAGAAAGGGAGCTACTACAAAGTGATTATTTTAGATATCAATGTTTAATCATAAATAAGAAAAAAGTGATATAGAATATGATAAAAATCGGATAAATGAAGTGGAGAGGTACGTCTAGAGTACTGTATGGTCTGCATATTACTTTAAAATTTAAAGAAAAATTTTATAAGACGGTCATTCAGCCAGCTAGGATATATGTATAGGATATTTTTATGGGATAAATTAATTATAAGGTTAGATGGTTTAGTGAGAGTCTGATTACAGGTAGACCAGTTTAAGTATGACTAGAGATGAACCAAACCTGGTCCACTGTGGGACTGGTCCAAGATTAAGGTGGTATTATAAATACCAATGGTTAAGGTCCCCACAGCCACGATGTTATTTTCTTCTCCTGTTCCCATACGCAGAGAGAACCCAAGGGATCCTTGACAGGTTTTGAAAGACTCTGATCGAAGCATTTAAAGTGAAGGAAACGATCAAAAATTAATCTACAACAATAGGTATGTATCTTATCCTCTCTTTTTAATTTTCATTGTATTCTAGTAAACTATGTAGTGTATTCGTTAGGGTTCATGGGAAATCCCATGGGAAAAATCCAAAGAATATCTAAAATTTCTTACAGTGGTATCAGTGCCTCTCACACAGACCTAGGATCGATGGAAAAGCATTGTAAAAAACTGTATGTTTGATTGGATTGGAAAAGGGAGAGATTTTTCTCTCAATTTTTTCGTATGAACCTGTCTAAGGTTTGTACCATGGAAATTTTTTTGGACCAGTGAAAAGTAAAATAGTTTATACTAGATTGTAGGTCTCAAAGAGACGAAGCCGACGGTATAAAAACCGTCCTCGGAGGTGTCAGACACGCTCTCACGCATCGCTTGAAAAAGCACGTGAGATCCACACGTCGACGGCTATTATTAAAAAAAAAGAACAGAGAAAGGGCTAGCGTCATCGAGTCAACCCGGTTAACCCGTAAACCCAACGGGTTGACTCAGAGTCAACCCAAAACAGTGTCTTGGGCTGATCCAGAACCGAGCCAGTATCCAAGACCTGGCCTGAACAGACCCGGGCCCAAGATCGACCCAAGACCAGGATCGGGGCACACGTGTGGGTCAGCACGTGTGACCCAGTTACACAGTCAACTGATCCACTGCCCTGACCTGACCAGCGACCTGGTGCCCTGACCCTTTGACCCTGTTACCTGACCCAAAAACCCAATAAGTTGACCCAAAAACCTGAATGAGTGAATCGAGTGACCCAGTGGTTGAACTGTCAGACCAAACCATGGTTTGGCTTAATCCCAAACCGTTTGGTTTGATTTGGACCAAAGTATTTTAAAAAAAAGGTTTAAATAGTGGGTTCGATTTAACCAGAACTGAACAGGCCAGACCGAACTGAACCAGGCTGAACCGCCCCAGACCTGGTTCAGGATAAAAATGTATGTGTCGACTTTCATCAGCGATTGTGGGCTCTAGGAGAGTCAGATTTTGATGCGGTTTTTTGTGTTGCGTCTGTATTTTTGTGCTCTACAGTTTGGTACATAGTTTGACATAGTTTGGTAATTTGAGAAATATGTTTTAGACTAAAAGATACCCCAAATTAGTTCAGTTTGTAGTTTTTCTGCTTGTTTATCAGTTATTTTTTGTACTAGATGTATGTAGAAGGTTATGTGTACATGAGGTTTTGTTTATTGACTCACGTGATGCTACAAAATAGGGTTTGAGGATATCATTGTGGAATTAGGTTAATCCCACCAAAGTGGTACACTTAGTTTCATCATGATGTCTTCAAATTCAAAGTTCATGTATTTGTAAATGTTCATGTAAGGGCTATGTACACCCAAAGGTGGCATTGTTAAGTTTTGTTTAAATTAAGTTTTGTGGGTGTCATGTGAAGATTGGGTGGAATCCAATAAAGTGGTACACTCAGTTCCAATATGGTGTTCTCAAACCCCAAATTTATGCATTTACATATACAATAAAGGATACATTATTTAATACACTATTCTCCATGGTATGAAAAACAACTAAGAAAGACAGTGTTAACCCAAAGGTGGCATTGCCAAAGTTCAAAGGTATGTTCATGCATATGAGTTGAAAGAGTTTTGACTTTAGGGGATCTCATTAACCCAAAGGTGATGAGATTTTTGAGAGTCATCATTTTTTCGCAGTCACTGCGCAGAAACTAAGAAGACCACTGCATGTTTATCCCAAAGGAGAATGTGTAGTTGGTTAACTCTTGGAAAAAGAATATTTATTTGCATGAATGGTTGAAATGGTCAGTGCAAGTAAATGATGTGTATATCAAACTTCTATTGTTTGATATGTGTTTAAACTCATGCATTGATGTTTTCATCTAAGTATGGCTGTCCCAAAGAGTGTTTTGATGTTTATTTCTTTCTATTTGAGACAAAGTATAACAAATATAATTGCATGTGTTTATATGAGTCTCACATGATTTTTTAATTACTTGTGCCATTTTCCAATTTTAACTGAACCAGAAGTGTGAGTGAACCATCTCCAAACCATGACTCACACTAGGATCTCAATAGACTGTGTCCAGAAACCATTCAAAGCAATCTAACCATAATCAGAGAACAATAAATAATAGTGAAATTAAATAACTAAATGAACTGAGTTTCTAAATGTTAAATAATAATTATTCAAATTATTCTTAGATCCCAAAACATAATTAAATAAATTTAATACATCGACTATATCCAACTGAAAAGACTAGTAAATAAACAACCCTAAAAGAACATACAGTAAGAGCACTCGCATGAGGCATCATGCTCTTCCTCTACTACCTGTGTGTTAATAGCAGCTACTGTCCCATATACTGGGGCAGTCATGAAGTCCTCAATGGTGCATCTTGCATCAACATTTGAGAATAGTATATATACAGGGGGTGAACTCACAACTTAGCTCAGTAAATCACAAGACCAATGCAACATACAAAATGCATAAGATAACGTTACAATTGGGTTAGGTATAACTTGCAAAATGCTATGGTAAGGTTTGGCAGCCATTGCACCTCCATGCTCAAGAGTGCGAACAAACCCAACAGTCAGGCTTCAATCCACACTAGTACTGTTGCCCCACATCACTCACTCTGGTATAGAGATAAAGCTAGAGTCTGGTGGGCAGGCAGAGCCACCATCCCACGTCCTCCCCCTGATACCCTATATTGCACCAACACTTAAACCCCTGTTGGCAAGGGCTTGCAAGTGGGTTCTATTTTTAACTAGTCCTATATGTCATCACAGTATCTATAGCCCTACCCAGCACAGCTCCTTAAGACATAGAGATAGGGCTCGAGTCTGGTAGGCAGGCGGAGCCACAATCCTACTTCCTCTCCTTGATACCTTATTCGCACCATGCTCTCAAAGGTAGACGACGATACGAAAAGGTGTTAGTGTGAGGATATATCCAGGGCTTTACTCCCCTTCACATTCTACACACTAACGAAAATATTCACATGTCTAAACAACCATATTCCTAGCATACAAAATATGCATGAACAGATAATGAATTTAAATAACAGATGACATGTAAAATACACAGGCCATAAGCAATAGATACAGATACATATACAAAGCTTTACTCTTTATTAATTAGTTAGGATTTGGGGTCTTGTCCCTTAGCTGACACGTGATTGCAAGTCCGCTCTACGTCATAGAGTCCACTCATGTCGTCTACAAGTCCTACATGACCATAGTTATAGATTAAAATTAAGTTGCTAAGGTTTTAGTTGGTTAGAACCAAGTCTGGCCAAGCAAACAGGCTCGGAATAACATACTGGTCTTACATATCGATCTCACTCTAGTGAAGCCAGTATGTGCTTGCAGTATATACCAGTCTCACTCTAGTGAGGCTGATATGTGCCTACAATAGATACTGCAAGACCATACCGTTTGGACTATGGTCCAGTCGGTATTCCATGTAGTATGGCATATCGCAGGACCAGTTTGTCCCGCTGGTATGTCCGACGGTATATGTCCGAGAGCCCAATCTCAGACCTCCCTCTTCCATCGATCATCAGCTTGGTTTTAGGATTCTTCCTAAACCATTCTAAGGTCAAGATACTTATTTGGTCATCTAGGTTTAGATTATTTCATCACATCCTTTTCAGAATGGATCTCGATGAGAACTAGGGTTTTATAGTTCTAGGGTTTTGGACTATTATCCCATTTCACGGCTTTGATCTGTAATCCCAACATTAATATAGAGGTTGAACACTTATTGGTGTTTATTGAATGGTGGTGCCCTCCTCCTACGGGGAATCCCTTCTCAAGCGGCCTCCTTCTTTTCTGCTCCTTCTTAGATCTCTTTCAGACAGCTCTAAGATTTGAAAGTGTTTGGAAAGAGTCTAAGGAGAAGGAGGTCTCATATATAGAGTGGGAGATCATTCTAGGAAGGTCTCCTTCATCTAAAATATTTTCTATACTCAGATTCGGAGTGTAGGACCCACTAGAGTCCATCTCCACTTGCTAACACATATTGGTTGCATATACCAGTCTCACTTAGAGTGAGATTGGTATGTAAAAACTTGGTTTTTAAGTGTCGTTTCTCATATTTGGATGTCGTGGTTCATCACCTGTCCTCTTCTTTCGGTCCGATTATGATTGGGAGACCTGTCACGACATAAAAACATAGGTTAGATTGGATTTTCAGAGTGCCGGTCTTACAACTTGATATTTTATTTGAACTCATATGGTGATGATGGTTTATATCTCCCAGGATGTCCATCCCTGTGACTATGCTAGGTGGTTTAGTAGTTACTATTCCTTCCTTGTCTAGGATGAGTTTTAGAAGGTGGTATGAACAGCTAGAAGCGAGTCTAGGTTTAATTGACTTAGATTAGCGCTTAAAGAGGATAAACTTGTTGTCATCACTGATACTAGTACCCTAGATGAGAAGGAGGAAATGGCAAAGTGGATGGTAGCAAATAAAAAGTCTATGCTGCTCATAAGGCAGACTATTCCCGAAACCATGCGTGATAATGTTCAAGCAAAAGAGACGGCGAAAGAATATTTATAAGTTCAAAGGAAGTTTGAGTTTTTTGACAGAGGACAGAAAAGCACCTTGATGAACAAGCTTACTAATGCAAAGTTTGACAGTAATGAAAGTATCAGAGATAATTTCATGGAGCTTGTTGTTGCTGCTGAAAAGATTAAAGCCATGATAATTAACGTTGATGATGAGTTCGTGATCCATTATGCGTTATCTTCGTTACCTAAAGAGTATTACCAGATTCAAGTGGCTTATAATACTCAGGAAGAAGAATGTGATATGAACAAATTAATCTTTGTTTGTACTAAAGAAGAAATGAGACTGAAGAAAAGATTTGAAAGTGTCAATGTCATAAGTCATCATTCTAGAGAAGATAAGGGTAAAGGAAATGTTGGGGTAGGACCTTATAAAAAAGATAGACACTCCTTTAAGAAAGGAAAACTTTATAATAGGGATATGAGTGATGTTGAATGTCTCTGGTGCTATAAGAAGAGGCACATGAAAGAGAATGCAAGGCAAGAGAAGCTTGGTTGGAGAAGAAAAAGAAAGAAACTGAGACACTAGAGAAAGAAGACGCCAAGTGATGATGTCGTTTGATACAGTTGAAGCCATGGGTCTAGTTAGTTTTCTTTGTTATTATCAGTTGTCTTTAGATTGTTTTTGATATTTATTTATTGACATACAGTTCAGTTGTTTATTTATTTTAGAAGATTTTATTTGACATGTTTTGATAAAACTAAATTCCATATTAAATTTAAATGAAGGTATTTTATTAGTTCACATATTCTCTTGGAATTTATAATATTTGTGGAAGTCTTTAAATTCTCTTAGTCAGTGGGAGTATTCAGATCTACTTAGCTAGTGGGAGATCTAATAAATGATAGTTTATCTGTGATGGTTTGTATTGCCTGTGATTATATGGGCAGGATTATTGGTAAGCATTCATTTCATTGCCTGTATGTTTTCTTGATTATTTAAGACATGTCAAAGTTGCAAGGTGGTATTTAGCCAAAGAAGGCGGTAAGCCAAAGTATGATATTAGTCCTAGTTAGAAGAGATTTATCTATAAGTTAGGCAATATCAAAGTGCGTTGACCTATAAGGATTTTAAGGTAACGAGATCATGGTAATTCAATCATTGGACTCAAGTATTCATCTCAAAGTGATTTATGTCATTAAGTAGACTTCTGTATGTGGCTGACAGAAGGGGGAACACTGGATGTGTAAGAGTACTTTCTGCTGTTGTTCGACATTGGTAGGCTTGATGATTATATCAAAGTAAAGGATGATTTTTGTGTAATTAGATTCCATGGCCACACTAGGTCAATGGTGACTTTATAATTAATAAAGCTCAAGTGGGAGATTGTAAGATATTTTTATGGACTAAATTAATTATAAGATTAGTTAGTTTAGTGGGAGTCTACTTATAGGTAGACCAGTTTAAGTATGATTAGAGATAGATCAACATGGTCCGTTGTGGGACTGGTCCAGGATTAGGGTGATATTATAAATACCAATGGTTAGGATTTTCACAGCCACAGTGTTATTTTCTTCTCTTGTTCCCATACTCAGAGAGAACCCAAGGGATCCCCGGCAGGCTGTGGAAGACTCTGATCTAAGCATTCAAAGCAAAGAAAAAGGTCAAATATCAATTTATTGTAATAGGTATGTATCTTATCATCTCTTTTTAATTCTCATTATATTCTAGTAAACTGTGTAGTGTGTTCATTAGGGTTCATGAAAAATCTCATGGAAAAAACCCAAAGGAGATCTAAAAAATCTTACAATATAGTTCAGAACGTTGGGGAGTTAAGAAGCATCATATAGATAAATATAGCGTAACTGAGATGAGTATGTTGAAATGAATGTGTGGCAAAATTAGAAAGGATAAGAAAAAGAATGACTCTATTATAAATGATTTGGGAGTAGCATTGATACATGTTAAACTACAAGAAAGTCGTTTGAAATGATAATGACCATGTTCAATGAAGGCTTTAAAATTCTCCAGTACGGAGGAGTGATTTGAATAAAATTGAAGAATTTAAAAATACTAGGGACAGATTTATAAAGATTTTAGGGGAGGTTATGAGGAAAGACATGTATAATTGAAGCATTGTTTTAAGTATGACATTGAACAAAGCTGATTGGAGGTCAAGTTTTCATGTAGCCAACCCCATTTAGTTAGAATAAGGCTTCATTTTATTGTTATTATATCATTTGCACGAAAAAAAAAATTTTAGCACGAGACAAATAGGTTGTAAAATAAAGAGATTTTCAATGATTTGTGTGCAATTGTTGCTCTTGTTCTTCCAAACTAATGAAGTTTGAAATCAGCAAAAGATATCTCCATCCAGATTAACTTTGTTTCCATCTAGATACAGTCTGGCATATTTGGCTTGTGCAAGCAGAGAGATCATGATGTAAAATTTGATAGGTAGTACTGAGTAAAATTATAGGCTTCAAGATAAATACGATCTGTCAAGATTCCCATCAAAATTTGACGGGTAGTACTGAGTAAAATTATGTGTTGCATAACATTCAAGTTGGAGGTGTTGGATTATTATGTATGTCTTGTTTGGATGGACTTATTTGTAGTCGTTGTTGTTGTTGTTATATCATTTGCATGATATAAAATTTACAACGAGACAAACAGAGCTAAAGGAACCAACTGGTTATAAAATAAAGAGAATTTTCAATGATTTATGTGCAATTGTTGCTCTTGTTCTTCCAAACTACTGGAGTTTGGAATTATGGGTTTCAAGAAAAATACAACCCGTAAGATAAATCTGAGTAAATCATAATATTCAAGAAAATATTATGACTTAGAGTTTCACTCCAAGCCTAGGCTAGTTTCTCACTAGCCATCCTAGCTTCCCCTCGAAACAACATCTCACTACAACTATATTAGAATAGTTTAAACTAATTTCAGTCAAATCTGATTTCAAATGCTTATCAGGCAACTCCTTTATAATGGGACTAAGATGTTTCTAAACCTTCATAGGAACTTCTTTTTTTTTTTTTTTTTTTTTTTTGATAAAAATTGGAATTTCTTCTTAGACTTATTGATTTGACTATTTCCAAGGATTTACACTAGAATATTTTCAAGATAATTAATGATTTTTACGTTTTTGAGGTCTCCACTCTCAATGACTAACTCCACTAACAACCCTTAGACTTCATATACCAAAAATAGACAAATAACCCTTAGACTTCTCGATTCCTATGGGTCTTTTATCATCTATACATGAGCTTTCAAAATAGACCCAATACAAAGGAAAACATAAAAATTCTCAGCCCATGACCCGTATAATCTAATTATTTAACCCATTAGAGCAGGATTTGGGCTTGGTCCAACATGAATACTTGTGCTGGAACCTATCTATATTAGAACATTTATAAAAATGAACCATTTCTCATTTGGAATCTCACCAGCCCGATCACACCCACACCCACTGAAGGCTAAAAATTCTCGATCCAATCTGCCAATGTGTTAGTTCCTTTTTCCCTTTTCTCTTTCTTTCTTTTTTTTTTCTTTTAATATTTTTATTAGGTTCTAACAAACTAAATTGAATAGCTTAGATAGGGTTATGGTTTAGGTATCTTTGACACAATGAAAATGTGATCTCGCAAGATCCATTCCCAACCGAAGTCCATTCAACTTACAAGACCTTAATCTATGAAGGTCATGTTTAAATAAAAGTGCAAGTGCAGCAGCAATAGCAAATGTTTATATGGAGAAAAATGGAAGGGGGAAAGAAGTGAAGCGAAAATGACACTCAAACACAGGAAGGCTCCAACTAGTAAGAGGCTGTGCACAATTAATACCTATACTCTTTTTCACCTGAATTCTAGAATTATATTAGTTCTCTTTCCCGTCAACATAAGTTCAAGGATCTAGATCAAAGGAAGTGGATTTAAATACATGGACTGAAATTACCCTAGATGTAGTGTTATAAAAGGACCCATAAAACTCTTGTAAGATTGGTCTGCTATATATTGACTCTTTCAAATTAATGAATTTTAGCATAATAGAGAGGAATTTACAAAGTTATCTCCTTTTTTCCTCTTGGATGTGCTTTCCAGGGTTGAAGCAACCCCTTTGCACATGATATCTCAAGTTTACTTTTTAAATTTCACCCTCACCACTAGCTACTTACTGTAGATCTGAATCCATTTTTACATTTTAAACTCTGGACACTGCAATATTCATAATTTACCATAATTCAAGTTCTGAACCCAATGCTCATTGGTGAAATTCAAGAACAAGAATTCCTACCAAGCATATCTATCGACCATATGGAATGATCATATATCCATTATGACCATAAGATAGAGAGAATAAGAACTAGCTAGATTAGCCATTTCTCAAATTTCATTGTCTAATTCAATCACATAGCTCCTTGTATTAGCATTAATCCTTTGTACTTGATGCACATGTACCAGTACTCTATACATTACTATATACTATCCCAACTATGAGAAAGAACAAGCAGTTTATATAAGATAACCCATAAAAAAATGGCTCAGATTGATCTTGTGACTTCTAGCAATGTCACAAGTAATTGTGACACCAATAACCGTCCTATATTCTCCCTTTTGTTGCTAAGAATATTTTTTCACACAAATGTAATCATGGTACATTTATCAAAACATGCTAAATTATCAAAATTATTAGCAATGAAAGTTTCTAGTAATAGATCACAAAGAAATGAGAATGGTGAAGATGCTTCTACAACTTATGTAATATGATTTGAGCACCATACTGTGGACGAAGAATTAATCTAGTGGTAGGAGCATGAGCATAGGATGGAGAAAGTTCGAAAGCAAATCTTTGTAGAATCATTGCTAAAGCCATCTTTGCTTCTGTCATCGCGAAGTTCTGTCCAATGCATATTCGAGGGCCCCAACCAAATGGGAAAAATGAAACTTTATTCTTTGTAGCCTTTGATATTCCTTCTACAAATCTCTCTGGTTTGAATTCTTCTGCATCTTCACCCCATATTTCATGATCATGGTGAACCAGGAGTATAGGTAACATTACCTCTATCCCAGGGGGTAGAGATATTTCACCTAGTTTTATGTTCTTGTAAGTACGTCGACTAAGATCTAGCACTGGTGGATACAATCTAAGAACTTCATATAGAATCATGGTAACCTGCAATATGGAGGATTAAGAAACGGAAAAGTTTAGGGAAAAAAAAAAACTATGTTCTAAATTTAACTAATGGAATTTTATTATCTAAGTCTGATGGAAAAGAAAATCCTTACAATTTTGAGGTGGCTTAGACTATCAAAATTCGGTTTGTTCTTCCCAAAGATTTGTATGACCTCTTCCCTCGCACGCACTTGCCATTCCGGATGCATACTTAAAATAATCATGGTCCAAACAAGCAAGACTGATGTGGTTTCTTGCCCTGCAAAGTAAAATAGTTTGCACTCTTCGATGACATCTTCCATGGTCATCCCAATGTTCTTGGTTTTATTTTCTTGAATTTCCTTTTGGTTGGATTCAAGTAACAATCCTAACAAGTCATCGGTTTTGGCTTGTCCAAGCATCATAGCCTTCTGTCTTTTGTTGATGATGTCCATTAAAATGTCACTTATTTCTCTGTGACTTGCTTTCATTCTTTTGTTCCTTTTAGTGGGTAGCAAACTGTTTACATTGGTGAGGGTAAGGATCAAAATTTTATATTCTTGCCTGCTTTTTCACCTTTCTTTGGGTGAAGAAATGAATAAATTTAAAAATGAGTCAAGTTAAACTATGTCAAGGTAACAATATTTTATGTTATCGGAGATCTATGATTTATCACAAGTATTATGAAAAACTTAAAGCCATCCACTCATCTAGAAGTTTGAAGTTTTAAAATAGTTTAGTATAATCATAAAAAGTCACTTCTACTACATATGAAGCCATAAAAATGCATTCTGGTTTGTAATTGCATGTAGTGTTCAATTGAAAAGTGAAAAATTGTTTGAATAAATTCTATAAAAAGAGAATATAAGTGAATTATATAGGAATGTTGAATTGTACCTAAAACCAGGGATGAAAGCAGTTGGAAAAGACTGCACCAAAAGCTCGGCTTGCTCATCTTGCAATTTGAATACCCGTTTACCTTCTTCATAGGAGCTACCAAATGCCGCTCTAGAGATGACATCCCCTGTTAAATTTTGGAGTTCTGGCCACACATCCAATTCACAAGACCCTTCTAACGTAATCAATTTCTCCCATCTGCTGACCATCTCATTAGAGCTTGTATAAAATGCCGATAACATGTGCTTTAACAATCAACCAAACAAGTAGAAGATACTATCAGTAGCACAATAGCAAGGAAATTAAATAACCCCCGCCCCCCCCCCCCCAAAAAAAAAATCTCTCTTATATTAAAATTATATAAATCTATTATAATGTGGAAATTTAAAAGGATGTAAATCTATTCTATTGTGTAAATTTAAAAGGATGTGAGAAGGAAATGTCAAAGATATAAAAACAACCTTTAATTTTTCCATATGAAAGGCAGGGTTTATGATCCTTCTGTGTTTGGCCCATTTCTCACCCTCGTAGGCTACAACTCCGCTCAAGAAAAAACGTAAGATTCGATTTCTTTTTAATTTTGCAAGGTGTCCAAACTTGTTGCTCATAATGTCCCTTATGAGATCAGGATCCATAATATACAATCTTGGATTTGTTCCAAACCAGAAAGCAGATTTTTTACCTGCATTTTCAAATTTCAATTATCAACATTAATTCATTTTGCTCATAAATAAGAATCTTTTATCAGGGCCTGAAAGACACAAATTATGGAGAGTTAATTTGTAAAGTATATTGGCCTTTAAGGTTGCAACCCTTTGATCAACCTGGAGAGTTAGGTCCATTATTAGTCCTATCAATGGTTTCTTTTAGGCAACGGTAAAAGGGTTCGGGCAGTAGGGCAAAGGCGGGTTCAAGGCTTGAGACCAGTCAATATAATTTGCTCAAGAAATATGTATGTCAGAAACTTTAAATTAGGGGGTGCAAGTTTGTCCCTGCTGGCCTAAGCCAGCCTGGAGCCTGTTCAGGGTCTGCTCTACAATACCTTGGTCCAGAGGCCTTGGGCTGAGCCGAATCCAGCTCAACCCGGCTCTGTCTTATTCTTCTTCCTTCTCTTCCAGCTCTTTCCTCTTCTTCTTCTTCCTCCTCAACTTCATGTTCTTCTTTTTCGTTTTCTTCTTCGTCTTCTTCTTCCTCCTACTCATCCTCATGTTCTTTCTTTTTTTTTCTTCCTCTTCTACTTCTTCTCACCCTGGCCCAACCGCTGCATCTCTCTTCCTCCTCATGGTCTGGTTCAATGAGGGTCAGCCCCACCCGACCCGGAGGGTGGGTTTGGATTGGATTTTTAGGCCGTGAGTTAAGGTAGGGCCAAGCTTGGGCCCAGCTAAAAAGACTTTGGGTTAGGCTGGGGTTTTAAAATGCCCGACTTAACTCGGCCCTTGTTGCAACCCTAGTTTGGACGTCTCCAAATTCACCCAGGCCACCATGTGTGTAGACCAAATTTGTCTACACATAGGATAAAGGAAGTACATACTAGGGATCTGTACTCCCATCTTCCACACCAATGGGTAAGATTTCAAAATACCCGATAACATAGATCCCTCCCACTAATAAAATATTACAAAACCTGCTAGGCTGCTACATACCCTTGCTACTTCTAGTGGATCAAGATAGTAGAGTAATAAACTTGCAGGGAAAAGCAAAGGCAATACGGTACATACCCTTGCTACTTCTAGTGGATCAAGATAGTAGAGTAATAAACTTACAGGAAAAAAGCAAAGGCAAAACATACCGTATTTCTGCGTGGTTTGAAGATGAAAGGATAACACACGTGGAACAATATCATGGGATAGGTTCATGGGCTTGGACCGAGCTTCAATAGACTGCCTATGGATCTCTTTGAGATCACCCATCAGTAAATTGTATGGAGTGACTTTGATGCCTTGTTCTTTAAGAAGCCTCTCCAGCTTCTTAGGCTTCCACCATATCCATTCCAACACCTTCCATCCCAACCACAATACCAAAATGCACGATACCACTATTGAAATGAACTCATTTACTCCCATCACTTCTTCACCCAGAGACACGACCAGAGAGACAGAGAGAGAGACAGTTCCTTGAGAGAGAAGCAAGGTTATGAACTTGAAGAGTGGGGGGAGCGGATGATGGGAAGGACCGGGTTTTCTTCACGTACCGTCACGTGCGTGGAACTTGGAGACCTATGACGTATGTGCATGCGTTACTTGGAGACCTGGGATTGACAAATAATTATTTTTATCGAGAGAAAACACAAGTGATCCCTTGAAGCCCAAGCAAGTTTGAGGGTGGATTACTAACCCAAAAAAAAAAAAAAAGTTTGAGGGTGGATTTGATTTCAAAACGTGACATCATCAAATCAGAATCCTTACCATCGTAGATATTTTTCAAATTCTAAGATTTTGTACTCTGTGTTTGTGGATTCACATCCTCTCCCGCCTGAGTTTGGGCGGGAGACTTGACGGCCCGGATGGATGGTCGTCATATGGCTCTCGGGTGGATCCGAACCAACATCCATCCGAGCCAACATCCATCCGGCTCAGCTTGTTGGCTAGGGTGTCGGCTCGGATGGAGGCTCGGATACACCCGAGAACCAGGTGGCGGCCATCCATCCGGGCCGCCAAGTTTCCCGCCCAAACTCAGGCGGAAGACGATTTCTATACCGTGTTTGTAGGATGCTGAAAAACTTTCTTGTCGTCCGATCATCCTAAAATTATTTACGTTACGTATTCTTCAGTTCAATGCCGGTTTTGTTAGGTAGAGAGAGGTGTGCCATGTATCATTAACACCGATAGTTATACGGTATTGTTGTATTTTATCAATTTTTATTAAATAAAGTTTCAAAATAAAATATGTTTTGTTTTGGTTTTCTCGGTATGAGGCTAGTGAAGTGAGGTTAGTGAGATTGGAACCCAAGACCCCCTTGGATGGGTTGAGTTTTAATTTGGCTTCTATTGGGTCAATAACGGTTCAATCCGTTTGACCTGAAATTGTTAGGTTGGTAACGGTTCAATCCGTTTGATTCGGTTCATTAAAGTATCTTTACAAGAGACACATCATTTGTTTGTAAAGACATGTTGGTTCAATGGGACACACCTTTCCTCAAGGGATGCCTTGAAAAGACATATTCTCCTCTATAAATAGAGGAGGAGGAAATCTTAGAAATGGTTAAAAGAACTAAGTTTTTCTTGATTCTTTCTCTCTCACTCTCTCTCTTTTGTAAGCACATACTGAGGGTATTCCCCTATGTTTTTCCGAAACATCGTTATTTGTCGAAATGCATTACCGTCTTGCATTTGACTTAAGCACAACTCCGAAGTACTCGAAGGGGCACATTAGACTAGTGCAGGTTTAATGCGGGAAGCCAAGAAGCTGCTTTATCTTGGAGCCAGATTTGCATCAAAAAACCCCGTTGCACCATTGGGGGCAAATTCTGTCTTTAGGATAGTATCGCTTGTGATACAACCCAGCTTCAAACTGATCATTATCAATTACAGTCTTCTTCAACAGATCATTGGAAACGTGACATCAGATAAATGGTTCTCTTTTAAAATTTTTCTTTCATATTTTACAACAATCTAAAACAGAATTTAGAAACTTTTTATGAGACAATTCTAGTATTTTACTGCATTTCTGAATGCTCATTGTTTTTATGTTAATTTGAACTATATATATACATATGTGAGTGGTCGGTCCTACATACACCGGTGAACCGATGAGTATGCAATGCATAGTGATATTCGCTTTTTTTTTCTTTTTTTTCTTTTTATTTTATGTTCAGTTTATGATTAATGTTCATATTGCAATGATAAGTTTTTTTTTTCCAAATAAAACAATACGTTTTCACGATAGCGATTGAAATTGGATACATTCATTACAACAAAAGGTGTGAAGTGATAGAAAGATTCAATTTTCAATGAGAAAATGTTTTCTTGATTGAAAGTGATGTTACCATCAATATAATGATTAAAATATATTATGGAAGGCATGTGTCAAGTTGTTTTGTTGGATTAATTACATTCAACCGTAAAAAAAATGATGATTAAACCAGTTTGGAAGTCCAGAAGGTTACCTCCTCGATCGACCGTCGTTCTTCTAATCTTAGAGCCTGGTAGCGCTTGGAGGCGTGGAAAACTGGATATCTACGATGGCTACAATCATTAATTTATGTTGGTTGTTTTTGTTGCTATAGACTACAGTACGAAGAAATGGAAACCGGGAAGGATGAACTCTTTGAAGGTTTTATCAAAAAAATAAATAAATAAATAAATACTTTGAAAGTCGGTGTTGGCTTTTGGCACCTTATTGAAATTTGAAATATTATTTCATTTTCTTTTCTATAGTATTTATGGTCTGTTTCATAACCCAACCCACATATTTTTTCTTGTGCGACTCGTTTGTTCTTATTGCCGCATGTCATTGCCTCTTTGACTTTAATAAAAGGGAAACTCCAACCATTGGTAAAGCGTATAAGATGACCCTGTTTCCATAAGCATAATTGATAACTTTAGAAGGATGAAGTCCTCAACCTGATCACAAGGCATAACATTGACTGTAATATTTGATATATCTTGTACTAAGGACCTTCTTTACAGGCCATTGCCTTATGAGATCCCTGAACCGAGGTGGGGCGGTTTTATCATCCCTAATGTTGATTGCAAGTGGTAGAGTTTCAGGGTTGAGGAAGTTTAAGACAGAGGTAAGCCTCATCACCATTTCTGGTTTGGTGATAAAAGAATAAAAGTTGCAGTGATGCAGTCAGTCAGTCTCGTATCTTGGGAAATATGTAAGGTTTTATCTTATTTTTGTCCATGCTTCTGTGTGTTTTCTTCATATCAAATCAAAACAAAAAAGGAATGAAGTAGGATAGTATCCGTTCTTTCCTTTTGAAAGGTGGTAATGAGGATCTATTCATTTAATATATTAATATGAGGTGTGAGTATCAATTGGTTTTGAAATAAAATAAAAGGAGGTGAGCACTATCGTTTCACTTTGTAGGTGCCTTTTGCCTTCCAATAATATTTTTTTAAAGGTGTCTCTTGAACGACACCTTTTCCAATTGAACAGTTACCCATTTTTTTCTCCCTTTTGGCCGATTAAGTGTTGCGACTGAAAAAACTTTTGGTTCTTCCTTGTAACCATTCGTAGGATTATCGTTAGAGAGTAGTTCTTTCGGTTTTGTTAGACCTTGTATTATTATTGTGGAGATATAAGTGGTTTTAAGAAAGGGTGCTATGGTCAGAATTAACATCTACTCGATCAGTTGATTTTTGTGTTTTGACTCATTACCTTGCCTACCCAACTGTAAAGATTACCGGAGTTCCAAATCATTTTGGATCGGTTGATCAAACCACTGAATCAGATGAATCTGAACAATTGGTTTGAACTTTGAGATGAATGACAACTACGGTATTCTGAACTCGGCCAAAAGGAGATTGTAGCCACTGCGGGAAGGAGAAATAGTCTTTCCTTCGTTCCCGGTTATGCAGTGTTTTAATCTGTTGGGCAGTGGCTGGAGGGTAAGAAGGACTCATGACATCGGCAATTCTTTATGCACCATCTGAGTTTTGGCCTCTGTTGAATGTTATTAAGACCCGGATCGCCATCATACAACTGTTAACTTAAGTGTTTATTAGAAGTGCTCTCCCTCGGTTTACCTTTTGGTTTTTTGTGAATAGATCATGGATGTAGTTGCTAGGTGAATCGGTCCTTTATTTTAATGAAAGGATATAAATTGAGTTCGATTCTTTAAACCTGTTTTCATCTTTTAAACAAATAATAATAATAATAAAAATAGTGATAATATATTTCCACCTTTAAAGGCATCATCGACGATGCATGGTTTTGTGAGTAAATTTGACTCGTCATGACAAATCAATATTGGAATGTGTTTGGCTGACTGATTTTGAGGGATTATTGTATCCTTTTCTTGATTTCGTGCTTTATATATGACTGAATTAAATATATACTGTATTATTTTAGTAATTTTATGTGATTGTGAATCAAAGCTATTTGGATTTACACTACTTGATTCATTGGCATTCAAACTTTTGTAAGTGGTTACTTAGGCCATGGTGTAAAATTTGTTCTAGGAGTAAGTAATACATGTTAGTCCGATGGATTTTGTTCATAAATGCATGCAAGATTTTGCATATGAACTTAACAATATTAATTAGTTTTGATTACTATGGTCATAAATAATGGTTTGCTATATCTAAACATGCAAGTGGAAGTGCATGATTAGAACTGAAAGAAAGCATGAGATTGTAAAATTCCCACTATTAGTATACTCTTGTGAATGTGTGATATTGACTTTGAGTATGGTATAATCTAAAATTTGTGGGGTATTTTTGTGAAAATGCATATTGTCCATGGAAAATATATTTTAAAGAGGTAAACTATTTAAGCAAGTGGCTTACGAGAAGCTTTGATATACAAATGTCTGTATTTTATTTTGTAAATCATTTGCCTATGGATTTAAAAAAAAAAATTGCTTAAATTATACATTGACCGTATATGAGAAGTTGGAACATTAATCCAAATAATTGTCTATCTAAGACAATGGGTATTGTATAATGCATTTTGGTCGGATAAATTTTATGCAAGTAATTATATGTATATAAAGTTGCATGGTCATACACATGATAATTTTCTTATATTGGCCAAAGTAGTTTAACTGGCTTGTTATATTTGATATGCTTGTAGCTGTGCATGGGTAATAAGAATGAAAATGTGGGGGGTGTTGCAAAGTCACCCACTAAAGGTATTTTCATTACCATAAATAAAATATTTTAAGGTAGACATGCTTTATGGTTTTTTTCATTGGTAATTTTATTTGGTGGATCTCTCTATAAAACTTTGAATAAGCATTATGGAAGAAATAATGTTTGGAAGATTTATTTAGTGGCTACATTCTATTTGTCTGTGTATTAGAATCTAATTAGACTTTAATTAGTCTAAGTTGTTGTAATGTATTGGCGGTATAAAAGTCCTAGACCAATTTGAACTGGTTAACTTATTCAAGATGCCTAATTGAAACATGTGGCCTATTGATATATGAAATTCTATATATGCATGGATATAGTTCTGTTGGAAATATTACAGATGATGCTGTTAGCCATGTTTATGTTAAACACATGCTATGTTTTGAAATAAGGTCCATGGATATCAAAATATGGTAGATTATAATATGCATACTCGGAGAGAGTATGGTCAAACCAAAGTGAGGGGTTTCATATATATGCATGCAAGTTTTGAATGGTGAATTTATTTGGAAAATAATAAATAAATTCAAGTAGAATTGTTCATCTCTACTTAAGACTTCTATGGTTATGGAATCTAGAGGATAAGCTTAGATTCGGGAACACTAATATATGTAATAAAAGACATGCATAGGCATGTGTTGGTGGGAGAGTAACTAAAACCTATGATATTGGTTCCACCATATAAAATCTCATGAGACGTTGTGAGATTTAAAGGTCGAGATAGGAGCCAAGTGGTCAAATATCTCAATGATTAATATATGATGAAAATTGAAACTGGTTGTGCTATTTTAAGTAGCAAGTATACAAGCAAGAAACACAAGTATCAAGTAAGACAAAAATGATTTGACCGGTTGCTTAAATGTCTAAGGGCATCTAAAATGTGTATGTCTTAGGCAGTTGTATAATATATCTGGAGAAGCTGAGGAGATAGCGCACTTTTATTCAGTTGGGGTATTTCTAACTGGAAAATTATTTAGCTTCTAACCACTTTTGTGGTATTCATCTAGAGGAATAGGCTCAAGGTCTATGATTCATGAGTCAAGGTGATGGACACCCAACCTATGTGAGAGGAGATCCATGGAATTAGGTTCAAAGGGTAAAAACGAAGTCACTAGATGACTTGATTAGTACTATCATTTATTGCTTATTCCGGTTTAGATGGGAAGATAGTACTCACTGCGATGATCCAAGGATGAGTTTTAGAACTCTTAATTAGTCAAAATCTCACAAATTTGTGGGGGTATGTTAACCGTGATGCATACTATGGGTTGACCTAAGTGAATGTAGGAAGTGTGGCCGCTTTTGATGAGAATTTTTATGGACAAATTCTCTAAACATTCACGACCCAAGATAGGGACAGGGTCAAGATGTCCAAGTATAGAAAGGGTATACTGAGGGGTCGGACAGTAGGACATGGCTGGTAGGACAGTCGTCTACACCAATGAGGAAAGGTTCAATGAGTTTTACTCAACCGTACTCTGTAGCGTGGCTTGCCAGACCTAGTGTAGATTCAAGTCCAAAAGACATCTGTGACAACGTATCCTATTGTTCTAATGTGCTTAGGTTATCATTTGTTTTATTTGTATCTTGAAATTTGTGGGGGAATTGTTATATTTTATCTATTTTTATTAAATAAAGTTTCAAAATAAAATATGTTTTGTTTTGGTTTTCTCGGTATGAGGCTAGTGAAGTGAGGTTAGTGAGATTGGAACCCAAGACCCCCTTGGATGGGTTGAGTTTTAATTTGGCTTCTATTGGGTCAATAACGGTTGAACCCATTTGACCTGAAATTGTTAGGTTGGTAACGGTTCAACCCGTTTGACCCGGTTCATTAAAGTGTCTTTAAAATAGACACATCCTTTGTTTGTAAAGACATGTTGGTTCAATGGGACACACCCTTCCTCAAGGGATGCCTTGAAAAGACATGTTCTCCTCTATAAATAGAGGAGGAAGAAGCCTTAGAAATGGTTAGAAGAACTAAGTTTTTCTTGATTCTTTCTCTCTCACTCTCTCTCCTTCTTTGTAAGCACATACCGAGGGTATTCCCCTATGTTTTTTCGAAACATTGTTATTTGCCGAAATGCATTACCGTCTTGCATTTGACTTAAGCACAACTCTGAAGTACTCGAAGGGACGCAATAGACTAGTGCAGGTTTAATGCGGGAAGCCAAGAAACTACTTTATCTTGGAGCCAGATTTGCATCAAAACTTGGTTGCACTATTGGGGGCAAATTTTGTCTTTAGGACAGTATCGCTTGTGATACGACGCAGCTTCAAACTTATTATCAATTACAATCTTCTTCAACAGATCATTGGAAACGTGACATTAGATAAGTGGTTCTCATTTAAAGTTTTTCTTTCATATTTTACAATAGGTATTGAAACCATTTCAACAAGAAGCAAGAATATCTCCAACAGTTGATGAGGTGGCAGAATCCTCATCAAACTTAACCTCATCCATGCATGAGGACTCAACATAATCCTTGTATACTGTTCGATATCTTTAATCAATGAATGAATACTTGTGACTTTCAAGAAAAAAAAAGCACCGATCGAAAGACGAGAGAGAGAGAGAGAGAGAGAGAGAGAGAGAGAGAGAGAGAGGTAGATAAAAATTTCAAGAAAAAAAAGCAAAACAAGCACCGATCGAAAGAAGATAAAGAGAGAGAAGAGGCGGACATCTGCAAGCATATAGAAACCAAAGATTAAGAAAAAAAAAATTTCAACATTGGCGACATTTTCACTTTAAGGTAGAGGACTTGGACTTATGTCTTAACTTAAAAGGGTAAATAAGATATTTTATCCTATCATATTAATACCATTAGTTCATGGTAGTTGACTGTCTTGTTAAACATATGAGGGAAGGTTTATGTCTTTTAGCCAAAACACAAAAATGGTTTGTGTACTTTACCCTAAAATAAAACAAAACCTACTAAGCTGCTATATACCCTTGCTACTTCTAGTGGATCATGATAGTAGAGTAATAAACTTGCAAAAAAAGCAAAGGCAAAACATACCGTATTTCTGTATGGTTTGAAGATGAAAAGGTAACACACGTGGAACAATATCATGGGATAGGTTCATGGGCTTGGACCGAGCTTCAATAAACTGCCTACGGCTCTCTTTGAGATCACCCATCAGTAAATTTTATGGAGTGATTTT